>WNHD01001427.1:0-24432 GCA_011057455.1 Ganaspis sp. Gsp50
GGAAATTTTTCTATTTTTCTCATGAAGATCATGGAAAACTCATTGAATGAAAGGAAATCAATTATGTTTTTTTAAATTAACAGCAAGAAATTATCTAACTTTCTTTAAGTTTTTAAATATTACAATGTTATCCTTTTTTTTCTTCTTTCCAAAATCCCCTTTTTATGGAAGGAAATCCCCTTTTTTAAATTGAAAAATCCCCTTTTACACCTAAAATTGAACGAAAAAACGACTGTGATTCCTGATATTGGTTTTAAGAGAGCGATGCGAAAACAACTTTGTTTTGATATTTTGTTTTAAAAGCAATCAAAGTTCTTTTAATTATTCAAAACTTCCCTGGATTTTTGGAGTCAAACTTATTTTATTGTTTTAAACTTAAACTTTTAATTTTTCAAATCACCGAGTGATCAATTCAAAAAGTCCTTTGTTTAGCATTCAGTTCTTGCATAATTGTGATAGCAACTGTACATTAAAGAAACAAATTGATTTGTATATTTTTTGGTACTTAGTGTTACGAGTAATCATAAAAATGAGTAAACTTTTTATTCAGTAGTTTATTTTTTATAAATATTTATGAGATATTTATTTTTTGATAGTAATTTTTGAATGAAACCTATAATTAGATTTTAGCGTTTTTATTTTTCATTGTACATTTTACCTTTTTGTTTTTTTTTTTTACTTTTTTACTGTACATTTGATTTTTTTATTGTTTTTTTTACTTTTTTACTGTACATTTTATTTTTTTATTGTATATTTTATTTTTTTACTGTACATTTTATTTTTTTATTGTATATTTTACTTTTTTACTGTACATTTTATTTTTTATTGTGCATTTTGTTCTTTTATTGTGCATTTTGTTCTTTTATTGTACAATTTTGTTTTATTTTACATTTTGCTTTTTTATTGTACAATTTTGTCTTGCTATTGTACATTTTGTTTTTTTATTGTACAATTTTGTTTTGCAACTGTACATTTCGTTTTGTTATTGTACATTTTGTATTGTTATTACTGATTTTCGTATATTTAAAATAATATTTAAACATATTTATTATAGTATTAAGAAATATCATTAATAATTATTACAATATTAAGAATACTTCTTTTATACAAAAATGATTAACTTAATCTTAACCCTATTAATAAAATTTGTCAGAACGTAGTAATCAAAATAATCAACAACTTATGCGCATTTTAAAAACAATAATAAGTTAATAAGATAAAGATAAATAAGATAATGATAAATAAGATAAAGACAAATAAGATTATGATAAATAAGATAAAGATAAATAAGATAAAGATAAATAAGATAAAGATAAATAAGATAAAGATAAATAAGATAAAGATAAATAAGATAAATTTTATATAATAATTCCATAAAAAATGTTTGGAACACTAATTTACTTATTTATTTAATCATCTACTGAAAAAACTATGAAAATAAGGTCTTCGCTTATAACAAAACGTAACTATTTAGACTATACATAATCGCACAAAATACCAATCCGCAAACTTCGATCGAGAAAGTTTCTTTGAAACTAAAAGTACATGCAGAAAACTTAGAATCAAAAATCCTTAGATTTTTGAATAACTAACAAAAAATAACTAAGAAAAATTGAAACGCATTTCAACTCAAATATGAAATAAAAATTTATTTTACAATATTTTCCTTGAATAAAAACGATTGGATTGCAGTGAGAAGCGAAATAAAAGAGTCATCTTGTTTAAGAGAAAAGTGTGCTTTGAAAAAAGAAGTACCCGATAAATAAGCTGGGAAAGAAAAGTTTACTAGAGAATTTACGTCTAAAATCGATCACAGAAAGTTATTTATAGTAGTTTTGCAGTTTGACGACAATACTTAATTGTAACATTTATTGAATGCACTTGAAAGATAGTTTCATTTCCCCGATTAGAAGCTAGATTGCAACTTAATGAAAACAGACGCAGTGACTAGATTTCAAACTAAATTGGATAAAAGGAGACTTTATCCATTTTATCCATCTGGTTCTCGACGCTAACCGTCTCCAAACATTTTATTAGAAACTGTTTACAGCTTTTCTTGTAGTTTCATTTTCTGATCATTTCCCCTCTAATGGAATTTTCTCGCTTAAGTGGCATTTCCTCTCTCTCGTCTAATCAAAATTTTGATTAATTTTCATTTAGCAAGTACATGAAAATCGATGTTTTATAAATTCTGAAAGAGTTAATTAAATTTATAATTATAAATTTGCCTTTAAATATGGTCACAAAAGTGTTGCAAATTTATAATTTGCGTTTAAAAATGGTCACAGAAGTGTTGCAAATTTATATTTTGCGTTTAAAAATGGTCACAAAAGTGTTGCAAATTTATATTTTGCGTTTAAAAGTGGTCACAAAAATGTTGCAAATTTATATTTTGCGTTTAAAAGTGGTCACAAAAGAGTTGCAAATTTATAATTTGCGTTTAAAAATGGTCATAAAAATGGCGCAATTTGAGATTGGAGGGTAATTTCAAGTGGTGTCGTTTTATTGCTGAATTCGTTGTTGTCTAGTTTACTAGAGCAGCTGAAAATTGGTCGAAGAGTGATATCCTATTTGATGCAGGCAGTAAAATCCTGGCCACTGCATTTCGAGGGATTGAAGAAGATTGGTTTCTTGATAACACCTAGAGACATCAATCTGTTGTAAGAAGCTTTGTCATCGACGCTGATTTTCGAAATGTGGTAATCAGAGATAACAAAGTTGAAGAAGGTCCGAGTTGGGGGACACTTGTAAATTTGCTCTAAGCAGCCTAAATGATTACCATCAGTGAAATGGCTTTAGCGTTGAAAATTGATTCAGTCAATTGATTCTCCACGATTTAGAACTCTTCTGACCAAGCAAGGATAACTGTTCCATTGGGATGAGTTTAGGATAAATTTTTCCTTAAATCCAATGCTAGGTGTGAAAGATAGAATTTTCTCTTAAATAAGTAAATAACAGGAATAAGTAAAATAACAGGAAATTGTCCTGTAAGTCTAAATCGAGGTTTAAATTTTCAGTTAATCAATTCATTGAGAAGAATTGAAAATTCATTGAGAAGAATTAAAAATTCATTGAGAAGAATTAAAAATTCATTGAGAAGAATTAAAAATTCATTGAGAAGAATTGAAAATTCATTGAGAAGAATTTGTTCAAATATTCATTTCAATCAATATAGTATTGGTAAATTTAAAGAGAGAATCTTTTTTTAGAAACTACGTTGATGACTCAAAAGAATCTAAAAATGAAAATTGAAGAAATTATGCTTTTTCAGAGTGGAAAGTTTCTTTAAAATGAATTTATTATGTTCTATCGTTTAGTTGTTTAATTGAGAAAATTGTAAGCTAGATTTTGAAAAGGCAAATATCTGAATTTGGATCCTATCGAGTGAAAAAATAATTTTTTTTATTAATTTATGAACGGCTAGCTGACATAAAATGTGAAATAGGGACAAATTATTTTAATTTTTTGTTTATTTAAAATTGGACTCAAGTGGCGCCTAATATCATTTGCAATTAAAGATCTCATAAGTGTTAAATTATAAAAAATGTCTTGGAGTTTATAATAGTTTTTTTAATTAAAGTAAGTTTTCTGTAGAAAGTGGAGATCGTTTTACATTTTTTTTCTTAAATAAAAGCTTCGAAGTACAATTGGACCATTTTTTCACATGTCACTATAGAGACACATTAGAAAATGAAAAAATAAAAAACAGAACTTTCTCTATGAGGAAGGAAAATTGTAAAGATAAAAATGAAAAGTAAAAAGTGAAAAGTAAAGAATGAAAAGTAAAAAATGAAAATGAAAAGCAAAAAATAAAGAATAAAAAAAATTACAAATGTACCATAAAATGATACATTTTGTAAAAAAAAATTTCGTTGCTGGAGCAAAAAACTTTTACAAATTTACTTTTATATGTTCTAAATGAATCTTTAAGATTTATTGAGGTTCTTTAAGTTTTGTCAGCGTTTTTGCATTCTTTTAAATTTGAACCACTTTCAATCAAAAGTGAATAATTTATTTTCATTTCCATTATTTCTGATCGTATATTTAAATAAAGTACAATTTTGCGTTGAAAGAAATGGCTTTTTTTTATAGTTTATGTAGATCTGCAAAATTGAAAATAAAAATATTGAAATTTCGAGTTCGAAAAATTAAACTTTACTAGAATGATTCTGTAGAATTCGTGCATTTCTACACATACTTTTATTGAATTTGGCTAGAATTGGTGTAAAATTTAGTAGAGAAATTCATAAAAAAGTACATGAAAAGTTATATAAAAATTCGTAAGAGAAGTGTCCATTTTTTGCTTCTTCACAGTTGAAGATTAATTACTAATATTAATTAATATTCACTAATATTCATTAATATTCACTATAATATTCATTACTAACATTCATTAATATTCACTAATATTCACGAGAATATTCATTACTAACATTCATTAATATTCACTAATATTCATTACTAATATTCATGTAAATTTTTTGTAAAAAATTCTCCAACTTGAGGATTTATAGATTTTTGATGATACTGAAGTTTGCAACGTTTCTTTTCGTTTATGAAAAACTAAAAAGCGAATATTTACTTACTAATATTTGTTCCCGTACTTATTTACAACTTTAATATTTGTTCCCGTACTTATTTACAACTTTTTTAAAAAAAATAATGTAAAAAGAATCTTTAGAAATTGTAAATAAATATTAAAGGTGATAGTAATAAACAATTGTAAATAAATGTTTAGAAAATTTGAAAATAGTAAAAATTTGTTTCTTTATATTTTGTAAAGGAAAAAAAACGTTGCGAACTTTAGCGTCGTGATTTTTGTTCTAATCTTCAACTTTAAAAAATGTTCAATAAAATATTTGTATTTAATTGCCGTACCTTTAAAGATATTTATATTATGCCTAGCGGACTCCAACATCAGACATTATTATTACGTACTTTTTGTACGAAAGGGCATTTTTCGTTTTTTACTTTGTAAGCCCGTACATTGTATAATTAAAAAAAAATAAAAAAATAAAAAAATTATGTTACCTTTAAAGATAATTAAAGATACTGAAATTAAAAATAATTAGCACACAATCAGAGCTTGTTAAAAAATTAAACAAAGCTCAGAATTTCAAAATTACTATTTATAATAATAAAGTTTGCAACGTTTTTGTAAGTTTATGAAAAACTAGAAAGCAAATTTTTGCTCACTCATTCATTGTTCCACTATTTAATATATTAATTAATTAATAAATAAATTATTTTAATTAATAAATAACTAATTAATAAATAAGCTAGAAGTTGTATACAAATATTTACAAAATTTACAATAAAATTTGTTTTTCTATTTTTTGTAAAAAAGAGAGGAAAAAACTCCTTTTTGTAAAAAGAAACGTGGCGAATGTTAGCATCGTTTCCATTATTCTTTCATCACTTTTCAGATAAAATTATTGGCTACCCAATTGTCTCAATTTTTCCAATTCAATTTGAATCAATCCCCTTGACCTTAATTCTTGGAATGTTTAAACTTTACTTAAATATGCTCTTTTTTACAGGTCCTGGATTTTTCAATCAATCGACTAGTTGACATAAAAAAAGACACTTTGTCTAGGTTTTCGAGTCTCAAATATTTAGACCTGCATGACAATTTCCTACGATTCATTGATGAAGAAGCGTTCGACTCTCTGCAGGATTTGAAGGTTTTGGATTTAACGAAAACAATATCAGAAACTCTTCCAAAGAGAATGTTTTCCCTGCCAAACTTGGAAAAGCTCTTCATTGAAAACAATCGACTGACTCAATCAATTTTTGATACCAAAGTGACTTCACCACTGGCAACAATTCAGGCTGCCCGGAATAGGTTTTCAAGCTTTCCTCAACTCGGACCTTCTCCAACGTTACAATACCTAAATATCTCGGAAAATCTAATTTCAAAAATAAGCGTTGACGACATTGCGCCCTACTGCAAATTAAAGATTCTAGACGTTACCAAAAACTCAATCTCCTTCGATCCCTCGACCTGCGATTGTCAGAATTTCACTGCCTGGATTAAACAACATAATATCACTGTTCGACCAATTTTCAACTGTCCCAGTAATCCTGGCTTGGATTGCTCGGGAAACTTCAGTAACAGAACGTTGTCACTTTATCAGGAGTGCGAGGAGATAATTAAAGAGAAAATTGAGATTGAGAGAGCAAGGTCTACTTGGATTTTAATTGTTAGTTGTGTCTGCGGATCATTGTTCTTTATTTTCTTCGTACTTTACTGCATCCACAGGAGAAACAAGAAAAGACATCGAAAGCTGAAAAAAGCACAACAGTTAGCTGCAAATAATGCCAATACAGAACTCTTGAACAGCAACTTGCAAGAACAGTCGTGAATAATTTCTGGTGAAAGTTTTGGAAACGGATAGTGACGAGAGGTAGATGGATAAAATGGATAAGGTCTCCTTTTATCCAATTTAGTTTGAAATCTAGTCACTGCGTCTGTTTTCATTCAGTTTCAATCTAACTTCTAAGCAGGGAAACGAACTCATCTGTAAAGTGTATTCAGTAAATGTTACCATTAAGCACTGTCGTGAAACTGCGCAACAGTTGTAAATAACTTTCTGTGATTTGATTTGAGATGTAAATTCCCTAGTTTACCTTCCTTTCCCGGCTTATTTATTGGGTAATTTAATTTTCCTTTTTAATGTATATCTCTTCCGATTCAGTTTTTTTGTTCAGTTCGTTTTCTGTAGCGTAAATCCAAACGTTTCCATTCAGTGCTGGTATGAAGCGACTTGTAAAACAAATTTTTATTTCGCATTCGAGATTCAAATGTGTTGCAATTTTTGTACTTATTTTTGGTTCTAAGAGAAAACCGCACGTACTTTTAGTTTGAAAGAAACTTTCTCGATCAAAGTTTGTAGATTGGTATTTTGTATGATTATGCAGAGGCTGAAGAGTTAAGGCTTTGTTTTAGTCAGAGGTCTTATTTTTTTATGCCAAATATGCCATGTTTAGTAGTAAGGATTATTTCTAAGTTAGAATAATAGCAATTATTATTTGGATAATCATTATTTATATGATATTATTTATAGAATAATCTTTTTTAGTATCCGCGTTGTGTTTATGCATAAAATCGAAGATTTAACTGCAAGTGTCAGATCTTAAATACATCTTCGTACTTGGCGTATGAAACTCGACTGATAATAATTAAATACTTTGTAGCAACATACAAATCTTTTTTAATCGTTGTAATACGATCATTTATGACACAAATTTATATTGGGATATGTGCAGAAAATTTATAAAACTTGTTGTGGAGTTAAAATCTTTGGAGTTCTTTAGAATGTTTATATTTTTCTTACTGCAAACATTGTCTACTATTTATAATGTTGCATTCCTAGCAGTTCAAAGTTATTCATTAAATCATTTTAGAAAACTAGAATTATGAGAGGTGATATCTCCAAGAACAAGCACATTTTGTATGTGCTTTAATCAGTGTTTGAATGAGATTTATCTAAAATTCTATGGATTATTGATTAACGTATAAAAATTCAGATTTATAATACATTATTCACCAAAGTGTAATCGACGTTTTTCAAACACGTGTTCAAGCCTCTCCATATTTTATAACGTTCGTGTCTATGCACTCATTGTCATTTGTAAATATTAAGGTGTGAAAAATCGACGTTTTAAAATATACCTACTGTTACGATTAAATAAATATTTATAATGAACACAAACCTTAACTTTTATTTATTCCCGTCCCAACGAACTATTAATAATTTATTTTAGTTAAAATCTTTAACATCAGAGCGTAAAATCCAATGTCAACATTAAGTCAAAGTATTTCTTAAATTTAACAATTAACAAAATATTAACAAAACAAAATATTTCTTTAGAGTATTTGTATTTCTTCAAAATTATAGAATCAATCTATTAAATTTAAATAAATACTTTTTTTGTAACTTGCATTTTTTCATAATTACTTTTTCTTAAAGATACAATTATTTTTTAAACAATACTTGTTTTTTCTTAAATTTTTGTTTACTTGCTCATTGTTACAGTAATTATTCATAAACTCTTTGAAAAAATAAAACAAAAATGAATGTTTAGAAATTGTAAATTTTTAAACTTTTGAATTTTGAATTTTAAAATTTTTTGTATTAATTTTTATTTAATTTTTATTATTAATTTGAAAATAGCAAACATTTATTTATTTATGTTTTGCAAATTAAGAAAAATGTTGCGAACTTCAGCGTCATAGACAATTGCGGATAAAATTATATTATAGTTAGTTTTAAAATATTTGAGTTTTATATTTATTTTCTAAAGTTTGAGAAAAGAAGTTTTTTCTAAGAATCCTTTTAAACAGAAGAAAAAAATATGTAAAGTAAAATTCTAATCAAAAGCAATAAAATTTATTAACTTTACGAAGAAATGTTCTACAATTGTATCTTAACGAAAATGTTGATAATTAAATTTATATTAATTAATTGACATTGTTTTCAAAAAGAGTACGATGACCTTTAGTCAGTTTTTCAAAATTTCCCGCGCATAAGTAGTTTGCGATCTATCGAAGATTCGAGACTAACATCTGAAGCTAATTTCAGTCTGGTGATTTCACATTTCAATTCAAGCCATAGCTGTCAAATATTTGTTTTTATTATAAAATGTAGCCAAGAGACAAAGAAGCAACGCACTATTTTTTGTATAATCATTGAATTTAATTTGCCTTTAACTAGCCAAATATTATTTACAATTTGTAGAGACTAAAATATCAAGCGCTTAACTTATAACCTTCAAAGTGAACTCTAAAAGTGCATTTAATTTATTCATTATTTATTTTTCGCAATAAATTTGCAATACCAGATGTTATCGCAATTCTCGAGTTTCTGTTGATGTGTTTCTTTATTGTTGACTAATTACTAATAAAATACGCACATCAAAGTAAATTGTTTTGGACGAACATTGGATTTTTGGAGTAGCGATTTCCAACTATAGAAATAAAAAGCTACAAATTAAGAAAGATGTCACGTGCAGATTTAAAAAATTGGCCCATTTTTAGTCTTTTGGATTCTAAATTCATTGCTGAAATTTATATGGCTGTTGTATACGGTTTGTATCACATGTTTGTATTACTTGGCGACTCTACTTTTTCAATGTTTATTTACTAAAGTAAAACAATGATTTAAACAGGCAATTTAGGAAATGAAGCATTAATTGTAACAAAGGATGATTTAGTCTATGGCTTGGGAACAAATATATCAGGTTGTTTAGGAACAGGAGATGCCCATAATACCCTTTTTCCAAAAAAAATAGAAGCCCTGTGTGATAAAGGGATAGAATATTTTGCTTACGGTAGTGGACCACACGTTCTTGCCCTTAGTAATAAAGGAGAAGTGAGTATTGAAGATTAAAAAAATTGTAAATTTCAAATCTTTTTTTCGTTACGATTTTTTTTATTTTTAGGTTTATTCTTGGGGTCACAATGGCTATAGCGAATTAGGAAACGGATCCTCAAATCAAGGACTAACTCCTACTATTATTTCAACAACTTTGTGTGAAAAGGTTGTTGTCAACATTGCTTGTGGCAGCCATCACTCTCTTGCTCTTACAAATGAAGGCGAGGTAAAAATTCTTATCAGTTTAGAGAAAAGTATTGCCGAGAAGGTTGGAGTTTTCTTGTTCTAATCTTTCTTTCTCTTGTTGGATTTTTTTCAATCAACTTCTTTATAAAAATAAAATATAACTGGTATTCTTTCAGTTTTAGCCATAAAAGAACGAATACTGAAGATAATGATAAAATTTTAAATCAGTCGATTGAATAGAAATCGGGATATCATGATAATCGGGTTAAAAACATTGTTTTGAGTGTTTTTGAAATGAAGATGCATCTTTTGTAAATAATCCGTTTAAATTTCATTGCCCATACGATTTTTATAATTAAATTTGCTTGTATGAAATAAAGAAAGGAGATATAAAGAATAATAGAAGTTCGTAATGCTTTGTAGATTGGCTACTAAAGTAGAAAAATTTGCCTTACGGGTTTAACTTTATAAAGTTCTTTTTTAAGTCTTATAGTTATACTTTATTTGAAAAGAAATTTTTCAACATGAATGTTTATTTTAAAAAAGTTATTTTTATAAATCCAAGTTTAGAAATTCTATTCTATATTATATTTAAAAGAAGAGCCTCTTGTTTAAAAGAAATTAATTAAATTTATTTATTTTTATTTTGAATCAAAATGCTTTCTATTTAGGAGGCAATTAAAGACAACAAATTATCTGTTTGATAATGATATATTTTCTTTCTTATAATATGAGTTATTGAATTTCTTTTGCAGGTTTTCGCTTGGGGACAAAATAATTGCGGTCAGGTTGGCAGCGGAATGAATTCCAATCAAGGTGCACCAAGAAAAGTTAATTCGATTTTATCTGAGAAGAAGGTAATGTCAATTGCTTGTGGACAAACATCAAGTATAGCTCTGACAGATGTTGGCGAAGTTTATGGTTGGGGATACAATGGAGTTGGCCAACTCGGAATTGGAAATTATATTAATCAATCAAGCCCTTGTAAAATTGCAGCACTCGTCGGAGTTGTTATAGGTAATTTATCACTAACTTCCAAGATGATATTGTTAATTGTTTTTCAAGTGTTGAATTAAAGAACTTTACAAATCGATTAAATATTACATTAAATCGATTATTATAAATTGATAACATGACATATTTTACTTATTTGCTATTTTTGTATTTAGTTTTATTTGCTATTTTTGCATTTAGATTTATTTGCTATTTTTGTAATTAGTTTTATTTGCTATTTTTGCATTTAGTTTTATTTGCTATTTTTGTAATTAGTTTTATTTGCTATTTTTGTATTTAGTTTTATTTGCTATTTTTGCATTTAGTTTTATTTGCTATTTTTGTATTTAGTTTTATTTGCTATTTTTGTAATTAGTTTTATTTGCTATTTTTGTATTAAATTCTATTTGCAATTTTCAGAAAAAGTAGTTTGCGGATACGCTCATACATTGGCTTTGAGTGATGAAGGCACTCTTTATTCTTGGGGAGGAAATGCATACGGTCAACTAGGTTTGGGAAATAAAGCTAACTCTTGTTCACCCATGAAAGTAAGTTTGAACTACGTTGTTTTGACTGTTTAATTTATCAAGAGCATTTCTTTGTATTTGTATTTATTAATATGAATGAAATTTATTTAATTATTTGTATTGTTACAGGTTTCTATTCCGGAAATGGGAAGAGTTTCTGACATAGCTGCACTGCATTACAATCATATAAGTGTTGCTGTTGGACAGGGTGGACGAATTTTTATGTGGGGACAGTGTCGAGGACAAAGTGTAACTTCTCCTGTTGCAACCTTTTTACCACACATTCATGACGCTCTTGCTTGCTACGCTACTCCCAGTGTTATGCATGAACCTTTGATTTTAAATGCCGATGAAGATAGTGGAATTCTTGAATGTCTCAAACAAGCTTTCGATGATCAGGTAAAAGCATATTTTACTGTTAATTTTACTATTTTACTTTTAATAATCATATGTTTAGTTTTATAATTTATCATTGTTTTTATATTTTCTGATGTATGAATGATTATATTTTGTAATATATGAATGAATATTATCTTATAAATAAATAAATAAAAATAAAATAAATATTATCTTATAAATAAATAAAAATAAAATAAGTATTATCTTATAAATAAATGAATAAAAATAAAATAAATATTATCTTGAATGTAATATTGGATTTTACAGGAAACAAGTGATTTGACGATTCAAGTACAAGGAAAGCCAATTCATGTCCATAAGTCTGTATTGAAAATTCGCTGTCAGTATTTTAGATCCATGTTCCAGGAACATTGGACTGAGAACAATCAAAAGTTGGTTTACTTTTTGTTTAAAAAATCATATCTGGTTTCTAGTAATGTATTTCTTTTTCTACGCATTTTTTAATAAAATATATTCTTTTCAGTGTTTTAGAACATGATCAATTTTCCTATGAAGTCTACAGATCGTTTTTAAAATATTTATATACTGATGAGGTCGATTTACCTGCCGAAAATGCTTTAGGTATTTTTTTTATATTCCAAAATTTTATTTTTAATTAATTCACTTTCTATTGAAAAATCATTTTACTATCATTTATTATTATCATTTCAGAACTTTTAGAATTGGCGAATGCATATTTTGAAACTCAGTTAAAACGACGTTGTGTGCAGATGATTAAGCAGGGAATCACCGTGATGAATGTAGCCTTTCTCTACAAAACAGCACTTGAATATAATGCTAAGGTAACAAAATCTAGTTATTATCGTGTTTATTATAAGTTACTGTTCTTGTTTGATAATAAACTTAAACATTCGTTCAGTATTGTTTAAAAACATAAAATAATTTGTAGAATACCTCTTTCTTATTCATTCTGTTTGAGAAGCAAGATAACCAGCTTCTCATTTCAAATTTAAAAGTAATTATACTTACATTTTTTATCACTAATTGGTAAAAGTAAAATGTAGTTGTCTTGAAATAATGCAAGTTGGAGAAATTGTATTTTCCGAAAATAGTCTTTTAAAGACAATAATAATATATATTAATAATATATATTATCTGTACTTTAATGATTAGAATTGAAGACTAGAATTTTATGCTATGGTATGAAAGTATAAACAATAGAAATATTTTGAAATATAAATGATAGAAATGTTTTAAAATATAAACGATAGAAATGTTTTGAAATATAAACGATAGAAATGTTTTAAAATATAAACGATAGAAATGTTTTGAAATATAAACGATAGAAATGTTTTAAAATATAAATGATAGAAATGTTTTGAAATATAATTGATAGAAATGTTTTGAAATAAAAATTTACATATAGAATACTTGAAATGTTTTGTAAAATATTGGTGTAATTTTAGAAAGAATTATAAAGTGAAATTAGGGGTTTCTAGTATCATAAATCATAATAATTAAATTATCATAGTCAAGATAATTTCAATAGAAATCAAGCATTACAAGCAGAGGCTAATTTAAATAAATTATGTATTAATGTTGCGTTTGCAAATCAAAGGGACAAATTCAGTTGATAATTTATTAACCAAATCTTGCAATATCTCAACAAAACTAGTCTATATTTCTCTAATTTATGTTAAAATAAAATGGAAAATAATAAAGAAAGAAGCACGATTAGAGTGTAAATATTTACGCTCTATTATTATTTATTTTTGAAAACACCATCAGAATTGAAATGAAAATATTTAAAAATAATAAATGAGCAATAAAAAACACAAAGTTCCTGTCTTTAAACATTATTATACAATTTTAGAAAAATTATTCAACTTTTTTATAGATGACGGAATTTTTTTGACACTCCGAAGATATAATTGGCATAGAAATGTTGGTACGTTTATCAAGTACTTTAAAGTAAATTATTTTCATGTTTTTAAACAAATTTTCTTGACTTTGAAATTAATTGAAGTAAATGAGATGAAAAGGAAGAGATTAATATTTACGTACCTTGTTTTATTTGTTACAGGAGTTGGAAGATTTCTGCTTCAAATTTGCCTTGAACCATATGACGTCAGTTGTTCAGACGCCACAGTTTTCTAAACTAGATGAAGCAACAGTTAAAATGTTTATTATTAAGTCTGCTCAAGCTGGAGCATTCAAAACATAAACTCGTTTGTGATAAAAGCCAGCTAGTCAGTAACTCTAGGGCGCCGAAAAAGTTACTTCCACATTTTCAGATTTGAAAATGATTTTTGTTCATATTTTTCGAGATTTAATCTAGAAATTATTATTATTAGTCATTATTGTACTAATGTTTATTTAATTTAAGTTACGCATTTTTTATAGTTTTACAGAGATTTGAGTCTGAAAGAAAACATTGTTAGGAATAATTGTACTTTTTTACACTAGAGGAGAAAGATATTTTAAACTAGTAAAATTTCTCTTATTTCCGAAATATTGAATCAATTT
Organism: Ganaspis sp. Gsp50; assembly: GCA_011057455.1. Taxonomy (NCBI): domain Eukaryota; kingdom Metazoa; phylum Arthropoda; class Insecta; order Hymenoptera; family Figitidae; genus Ganaspis; species Ganaspis sp. Gsp50. The sequence goes on from WNHD01001427.1 coordinate 13,970, forward strand.
ATACGTTTTTGATTATATCATTTATATCATTGATTATATCATTTATAGCATTGATTATATCATTTATATCATTGGTTATATCATTTATATCATTGATTATATCATTTATATCATTGATTATATCATTTATATCATTGATTATATCATTTATATCATTGATTATATCATTGGTTATATCATTTATGTCATTACTCATTGATTATAGCATTTATGTAATTGATTATATCATTTCTTATTATTAGAATGTTCAAGAATTTTATTTATTATATCATTAAGATAATGAAGCAATTATCTAATATGATTTTTTAAATAATGTTTACGTAACTTTCACACACGTGAAGTTTGAATTTTTCTTATGATGAATTAATTAACCAGATTAATAAAACATTCGGGTCTGGATTAAAATGAACCATTTTCGGTACATTCTTTTTTATTACGATATATCTTCATTATATACAAGCAGTAAAGTTTTTCCTTCTGTATAATGTATCTCTACCACGTATAATAGTAATATTAGCAATAAATTTTTATATCTTAGAAGTGATGGTTTGTTACCTTTTTTGTTATAATTTATTACCTTTTTTTATAATTTGTTACCTTCTTTTATAATTTGTCACCTTTTTTTATAATTTGTTATCTTTTTTTTATAATTTGTTACCTTTTTTTATAATTTGTTACCTTTTTTTATAATTTGTTACCTTCTTTTATAATTTGTTACCTTTTTTATAATTTGTTACCTTTTTTATAATTTGTCAGCTTTTTGTTTATAATTTGTTACTTTTTTCAGTTGGAAAACTTATAACGTGCTTCTGATTTGTCGTCTCATCAACTCCACCGAGTTTCAAATTTTTTAGTGGGACAAAGGAAAAATTGGAACATCGTTTTTGAATAAGAATGATAATGGAGAAGAAAATTACGACGATTGTCTGCTCGAACTATTTCAATGGAACTGTTCTCAATGGAGCTGATGTACGAGCATTAAATTTGGGTATGACAGAGCTTGATGCCTTTTTACCGTTTATCGAAGTCGACATTATATTCAGCTAGAATGATCGTTACAACGAGTTGGGCCTGCGGGCTACTTTTCAGCTGATTCCTTTTCAGAAATAATTTTTGGAAAACAAGTGTATATGTATTTTTGCCACTCTCACGAATCAGTCCATCAATCTGCATCTACAGAAAATATGAATGAGTAATTTGTGATAATTTTCTTGATGAAGAAATAGAATAAAGTTATAAAATTTGATACTGATTCGCGAGATGTTTCATTTTTTCTTAATTATTTTACATAAGTACATAAAGTCATAATCAATATATTATAAGTAGTGTCATTTATCACTTATTGCAATTATTTGACTATAAAAGCATACAGGTTTTTATTTGCTTTGGACGCCTGGCGCCAGATTTTTTAAAATATTATTTCGTGAATATTTTAGAGTCTCGATAAAGACTTATAGGGATTTATTATGGCCGGTTTATATTTTATTCGATTCTTATTTCAATTCTTGCTTACTTTAATGGAAACTTCATCAATTTTTCCTCTACATGTCTTTCTATTGAATCTTGTCTTTTATTTCAACAATTTTTTTTCTTTCTTATTAAGAATACTTTTTGTAAATTCTTGCAAATCATACGCATATGAAAAGTAGTAATAAATAATAAGGATAAAATAACAAATGCTGAGAAACATTTAATCATCAATTATTATTTATCTCTTAATAAATAATCATCAAATATTATTTATCTTTTAATAAATAATCATCAAATATTTATCTTTTAATAAATAATAATTAATATTAAAGGAAATTAATTATTAAAGGAATTAATATTTATCTTTTGATAAATAATAATAAATATTTTCCGTTTCATACATTTGTGTGCGTATAATTTGCAAGAATAATTGAAAAATTGAAACAATATTTTTGAATGCAAATGGTGACGTGAATTTACATGATTACTGAATTTGAAAATGTTTTAATCGTGTTTGGTGTATAAACTTAGTTTCAAAAATTCTAGAAAATTGTAATATGTAGTTTCTCATGTGACAGGAACAAGAGGACCGAGAGATGGAGATCTCGATTTTCTTTGACGTCTCGTTTGCCCACAGTCTGCGGGGAAATCAAATTCCGATATCTTTGAAATACAAGGAACGCTTCGAGGCGAGGTACGCGTAAAGGACGAGGAAAGCAAATTTGAAATAGAAGATAAATCAAATCAATTTTCGGTTAGAAATCTATCTGAAGTCTTGAAATCTTGAAATTGAATAATTTTAAATTAAAAATTGCATTTGAATATGAAGGATTCAATTTTCAGTTTCTGTTAAAAAAAAATTTTTAAAAAGATTTTTCACGTTAAAGTAGAAAGAAATCTGGTAAAATGGTTCAGTTTCATAAAAAGTATTTTATTAAGAGAAAAGAGTAATATGAAAAAAAGTAACAAAAATAAAAATAATACAAATAAAAGTAATTCAGATAAAAATAATACAAATAAAAGTAATACAAATGAAAGTAATACAAATAAAAGTAATACAAATGAAAGTAATACAAATAAAAGTAGTACAAATAAAAGTACTTAATGCAAATAAAGGTATTATAATTTATAAACAAATTTTCAATCGCTGGTTGATAATTATGGTTCATTGTCGAGTTTAACGTTCCTCTTCGCGGTGCACCACGAGCGCTAATTGTTATTTGGCGATCTTGTTTCGATGTCTGCCAATTTGTGGTAAATTTCTAATTCTCGGAACCCGTTAACGCACGCGGCATGCCACAGTGGTTCGAATCTATGTAAATGTAACGTATTCTCCCGAATGCTTCGAATCGATTAAGCAACAAACGTTTTATAAATCTTAAAAATAGTTTAACACTAAAATTTTATCACATAAAATTTATTAGCGTTTTTATTTTTAAATCAACTTAATTTTTCGACAGTTTGAAATCAATGCTAATCAATTAATCAATTTTATTGATTTGAATTTAAATGATTGATATGAATTTTATTGAAGATATTATTAAACAATATCGATAATAATTTTTTTTATTCTTCCAAGTATACACAGCACTGTGTTTATACAATGATTGTTTTTGCAAGAAACTACAAAAAAAATCGTTAAACAATATCGTTAATATTAATTAATATTATTAAGCAATATCGTTAATATTAATTCAATACTATTTAATCAATATTAATATTAAAAAATAAATAAATAATTAAATGATTATAAACATTGATTATACAATATTGTCAAATTTATTATTAAATCATAAACCTTTTTGCAGGTACGAGCGAATTGAAAAAATTCTTTTATTTTACCCGAGGATCAAGATTGGAAAAGGGAGTTAAAAAAGAAAGGCGTGAGAAAGCTTATTAAAGACGAATCTGAGAATGACAGGCAAAAACGTGCACTTTACGATGGTAATAACTGAAAGAAAGACAGAAGAGGAATTATAGCAAAAATTCGAAGGGACGTCGTCATGAGGTATATTACTTTCTTCGAGCGAAGAAAAGAAATTGAAGAAACATCAACAGAGAGATAAAAAATTGAGAAATCGAAAATGGAAAAGTGCGCAAATGGTGGAAGGGGATAATATCCACTCGGTCACTTGAATAGTTTCAGGATATGAAATAAAAATCAATAGAAAGAATCGCTTGCTGGAAATGTTCCAGCTACGATTATTTTTTCCTGCTAGACTTCAACATAACGAATGAGAAATTTCCTCTTAATGAAAAATGAAAGAAATGTTCGCTTCATAAGTTTTATTATTATTAATACTAATTAATATTTCAATCTTTGCTTCTGGATTTTATTAATTTTGCAGCACCTTTTTTCAATTAGATAAACTCTTTTATTGTTGTTAAAATAATTGATTATTTATAATAAAGGATTTTTCATGTTTAACTCCTGTTTATCTGAAAAACAAAGTTTTTTAATTATTTCGAAATGAATGAGACTTTTTTGGAAATGAAATTTTTCTCTTGAGATTTTTTAACTGTACTTAATTTTTTTTAAGTGGTAATGATTTGACAGTTTTCTTTCTGTAAATGATTGGATTTATATACTTATTTTCTCTGACTGTTAACAAGAATTGAAGTCTATCCAAAACACGTTTAGAAAGATTTATTCTTTTGTGTGGAACTTGTGAAAGATAGGATAGATTTTTCGCACCTCGCCAAAAACTTTTGCCGAAACAATTTTCTGTCTTGACGAAATATTTTTCTACCTTGTCGAAATATTTTTTTACTTTATCGAAATATTTGTCTAGCTTGTCCAAATATTTTTTTACCTTGTCGAAACATTTGTCTAGCTTGTCGAAATATTTTTTTACCTTGTCGAAACATTTGTCTAGCTTGTCGAAATATTTTTCTACCTTGCCGAAAAATTTTTGTATACCAAGTTGACCTATTTTTCCTACAATGTGCTTGATTTTATTGTTTGTAAATTATGAAATGTTTAACAGCGTGACAAAGTATGTACAAACATTTTCTATTTTCTATACACTCTACATATTATATTTATAAATGCTTTATACATGAACGCGTTTAAAATAATATTATATAACCGATGCCGAATGAGTGTGATAATTTTAAATGACAATTTGAAAAAGAATGAATAGCATCTTACCTCGTAATAATGATAATCATGACGTCTCTTTTCTCATGACGATGATAATAATATCGATAGCACTATATGTTAATAATAATCATTATATTTAATTTAATCATAATATTAATCATAATATTACAGTATATCGTTTAACGCTAGGTATCAATTTGCACCATGTTAAAGATATGTCTGAGAAAGTATGCTTACATAACAATCATATATATTTATTTATATATATGTATATATTTATATATAATATGTATATTTTTCATAATAATGGCGTACAAACCTTCGTGGCGTCGTACGCCTTTATAAACTTTAGAGATTTACAATGATGCATTACATCGTTATAATCAATTCGTCACTATTTCAGCGTCCTATTAGTCATACAGAAAATTATTAATGTCGTCGATTTACATCGTTGCGATGATTCAGTTAGGTTTTTGTATTCTTAGTCGTTTTACATAGTTTTATTAATATCAATGAAGTATAGTTTCGTCGATCGCCAGCATTTTTTTTTCTCAAGACCGAAAGCAAAATCAATCCAACATATATTGTTTTTAAATTCTAAAACATCAAAATTCAATACAACGATGGAATTTATATAAAAAATGTTATTCTAAACTATCTTAACTGTCAATTTATTTATTTTATAATTTATTTAATATTTATTTATCTTAGAATTATTGTTAATACAAAACTAAATTAACTTTTCCACTTTTTATTTTTATATATACTTTGAGTCAATATTGCTTATTAATTTATAATTTGAGTGTATAAAAGCGAAATTTCACTTCTCTACGTTTTCAATCAATAAAATTAATTTGAAAATATAAAGTAATTTCTGTCTCTTTTTTAGGGTGATGTGATGGTTTCTGTGCGATCGACAACTGTGATTTGCGAGCAACAAAATGTAGGGCCTTTATTTTTTATTCAAGAATTGAATAAAAAATTGGCCAGTGGAAAGCGAAGACGAGAGAGGAAGACGATCTGTTACACAGGAATTGTGGCGAAGAATTTTTCGTAGCGTCCTGCACGATTATTGGAAGAAAGAGCGTACTTTCTTTTCCTTCTAGTTAATTATTAATTAGGTAAGCTGTAGCTGCGAGGTCAGGAAAAAGAAAAATGGACGATTGCGCACTACCGATAGATTTCTTTTTATAATATTTATATGATAGTTGTGTTTATTTAAGGCAGCAAGAACAATTATTATGACGAGGTTTACTTATTCGTTTGTTAGTCGATAAAACGCTTTTTTTTACTTACAATACTAACACTCAATATTCTTGTTCATTTTTTCTTTTTTTTATTTTATTCGCTTTCTTTTTGCTTCCTCATAGGGAAGCATTGTTTATTATCTTTTTTCTCTGACGTTTTAGAGTGATGTTTTTAGCTCCATTGCTTTTTCGTAATTTCACTTGACTTTCATTTTAATCCTAGATGACTTGTATAAGTAGTTTTGTATTTTGTTCTATCTCGTTTCATTATTATTAGTATTATTATTATTTTTATTATTATTATTTTTATTATTAGTGTTATTTTTAATTTATACATGATATAATTTAGCGTATAATTTTCTACTCCAAACACACGGCCTGATCTTTGCTCCCAATGTCAATCTTAGTTTTTAAAACGCTAGAATTATGTCTTTTCGTCGAAATTCATTCTTCACACACTATGTCGGCTCTCTTTCGTATTTATGCACTACCGAAAGTCGAAACAAGTAGTGTTAGGCCTAGAGCTTTCTTTTATCTGCTTTCTTATTTTTACGGCACGAAAAGAAGTTTTTTCTTCAGACCTGACACTTTTTATTATTCGATTTATTGTTTGTGTGACAATCCTAGCAACAAGAGAGAAATTCTAAAGAATTAAAATTGTTCTAAAATAAATATAAATAAATAAAGAATATATAAATAAAATCCTTATTTTCAGTTCTTACGGTACAGAAATGTATTTTATTTTATTATTTATTTCCATTAGGCGAATTTTTCAGAAATAAACTGAATATTAATGCTAAAAGAATTTATCCCTCAGTAGTGAAATGTGTAAGTGGATGAATTCATCAATCAAAAAACTGAATTTTTAATTCTAAGAAGAGCAAAGAAACAAAATTGAAATTGAAAAAGAGAAATTCAAGAAAAATGTCATATTCTTTTATGAATATGACATTTTTCTAGAAATTTAATTTTTTTCCTCATTTTTTTAGTTTTCAATTTTTTGTTTTCAAATTTTTCTAAAGGCAAATTGATTTTGTAATTTTTCTCTAGAGTTTTATATATTTTTCTCCAAAAAGTATTAATGCTTTTAAATTTCTTTAAATCAACTTTATGACGTTTTATATATTTTCCTTTTTTGGATTTATTAAAAAGAATACAAATTTCATCTTTTCTGTTTCCTTAGAAAATCATTTGCACACAAATCGAAAAAAATGAAATACGGAATAAAATTTTGTAAAACTCTTTTTATTCTGCATTTCATTTTAATCCAATCAATTGCGTCGAAAATAGAAAGAAAAACACATTCTATTAATGTTTGTGAATGTTTTCGAAAAATTGATTATTCAAGATAGAAAATTGTTTTTTAAAAATTGCTTAAGGATTCTTTTTAATTTCTCTCTGTTGATTAAGACTTGGGAATAATTTTGTTGCTTGTAAAACTGAGTTAAATGTTTAAAAAATTGATTCAAGTGTCTAAGGAATTGAAACTTTTAAAAATCATCAACGATTGAAAAATCGATCCAAATGTTTGAAAAAAGATTAAAATATTTAAAAATTGAAAAAAATGTTTGAAAATAGATTAAAATGTTTGAAAAACGGATTCAAATATTTGAAAATTGATTGAAATGTTGGAAAATCGATTAAAATGTTTGAAAATTGATTCAAATATTTGAAAAATTGATTCAAATGTTTGAAAATCGATTAAAATGTTTGAAAATTGATTGCAATGTTTGAAAATCGATTAAAATATTTGAAAAATTATTCAAATGTTTGAAAATTGATTGAAACGTTTGAAAATCGATTAAAATGTTTGAAAATTAATTGAAATATTTGAAAATTGATTCAAATGTTTGAAATTTGATTGAAATGTTTGAAAATTGATTCAAATGTTTAAAAAACGTATTCAAATATTTGAAAATTGATTGAAATGTTTGAAAATCGATTAAAATGTTTGAAAGTCGATTAAAATGTTTGAAAAATGATTAAAATGTTTGAAAATCGATTAAAATGTTTGAAAATTGATTGCAATGTTTGAAAATCGATTAAAATGTTTGGAAAATTATTCAAATGTTTGAAAATTGATTGAAATGTTTGAAAATAATTGAAATGATTGAAAATCGATTAAAATGTTTGAAAAATGATTAAAATGTTTGAAAATCGATTAAAATGTTTGAAAAATGATTAAAATGTTTGAAAAACGTATTCAAATACTTGGAAATTGATTGAAATGTTTGAAAATCGATTAAAATGTTTGAAAATTAATTGAAATATTTGAAAATTTATTCAAATGTTTGAAAATTGATTCAAATGTTTGAAAATTGATTTATATGTTTGAAAAACATATTCAAATATTTAAAAATTGATAGAAATGTTTGAAAATCGATTAAAATGTTGGAAAAACGGATTCAAATATTTAAATTGAAACTGAAAATAAAAATATCTAAATTGAAAATATCGAGAAGCTTCCAATTTTATCTTTCATCAACGATTGAGACATTTTCATGAAATCGTGAATTCAGATTATTTAATTTTGAAAATGATTTAAATTCCTGCTAATAAATAATTTGAGCAATTTAGATAGTTGGTGGCAAAAAATGAGGTTGTTTTTTATGGTTTATAATTGATGTGTCGACCTTTAAAGTGAAAAGATATTTATCCCTTGAATTTTCAAGGGATAAGTATCTTCTGTAAATACAAAAGGGTCAAATCCCACGTGACTGTCGTGACCACAAGTTATAAAAAGAAGTCGTTTTTTATTGCGAGATATCCCGCAGAGTCGAAATTCGCGACGGATACGCTTAACGATTGGTCAGCAGAGATTAGAGCTTGATTACAGTCAGTGGACACAAAACCACTATTTCCTTCAGCTATCAGTTTCTTTCTCAACTTTTTATCATTCTCAATCTTCACAATTCCTTCTACTTCAACAAAAAATAAAGCATTTTTTCTTAAACTAACTTCAAACCTGATTTCTCGAATCTCTTCAGACTCGAAATTGTTAGAAAAATTGCAACGTGAAAAATGCGGTTGGAGAAGTTACGAAAAATAGGAAAAATATTGAGAGTGTACTTTACATATTTTTCATATATTTTTCCATATTTTTCGTATACGGAAAATGTAGAAAATGTGGAAGATATAGAAAGTAGGAAAAATAAATTAGCGAAAATGCAGAAAGTACGAAAAATGGAAAAAAGACTGAAAATGTAGAAGAGACGGAAAATGTAGAAGAGATGGAAAATGTAGAAAAGATGAAAATGTAGAAAAGACGGAAAATGTAGAAAAGACGGAAAATGTAGAAAAGATGGAAAATGTAAAAAGATGGAAAATGTAGAGAAGACGAAAATGTAGAAAAGGCGGAAAATGTAGAAAAGACGGAAGATGTAGAAAAGATGGAAAATGTAGAAAAGATGGAAAATGTAAAAAGATGGAAAATGTAGAAAAGACGAAAATGTAGAAAAGGCAGAAAATGTAGAAAAGACGGAAGATGTAAAAGACGGAAGATACAGAAGAAAGGAAGACGTTCAAGGAAATTTGAAAAATTGGTAAAAATGATAGTTATTGAATGTAAAATTCATTAGGACGAAAGGACTAATGAAGGATTTATTGAATGAAAACATAGAAAAAAAATAAAAGTGACAAAAAACCTTGTTGACAAAAACAAAAAATGAAACGACAAATAAATAAAAACGAAGAAAAAAACAGAACTTGAAGTTGAAGAGAAGAGATTGAAAAAATATGAAAAGGATTAAAAGAAGAAATTAAAGCTGAAGAGAAGAGATTGAAAAAATATGAAAACAATTAAAAGAAGAAATTAAAGTTGAAGAGAAGAGATTGAAAAAATATGAAAAGAATTAAAAGAAGAAATTAAAGTTGAAGAGAAGAGTTGAAGAGAAGAGATTGAAAAAATATGAAAAGAATTAAAAGAAGAAATTAAAGTTGAAGAGAAGAGATTGAAAAAATATGAAAAGGATTAAAAGAAGAAATTATAGTTGATGAGAAGAGATTGAAAAGAAAGAAAAGGATTAACCCCTTAACAGTCGGTGACACACATATGGGCAATAAAAAGTCGTGCCACTTCTGCTTCATAACACACATATGGGCATCTTAAAAATAAGCACATAAAAAATTTTTAAGAAATAATGTCACAACGTATTCTAAGGTTTTTTGGGTCGAGGAATCCGAATCTGAAGTCCAAATTTAAAAATTCAAAATGGCGGATCCAAAATAGCGACCAAAATTTTTAAAAATTATTTGTATTTGGTTAATAATGCTTACTCGGGGGTTTTTAGGGTCGCTGAATTCAAATCTGAAGTCCGAATTTAAAGATCCAAAATGGCGGAACCAAAATGGCGACCAAAATTTTAAAAATTTTCCGTATTTGGCTAATAATGCTTTCTCGGGTGTTTTTAGGGTCGCTGAATTCAAATCTGTAGTCCAAATTTAAAAATTCAAAATGGCGGGTCCAAAATGGCGACCAAAATTTTTTAAAATTATCCGTATTTGGTTAATAATGCTTACTCGGGGGTTTTTAGGGTCGTTGAATTCAAATCTGAAGTCCAAATTTAAAATCCAAAATGGCGGATCCAAAATTGTGACCAAAATTTAAAAAATTCGCCGTATTTGGTTAATAATGCTTCCTTAGG
>WNHD01001428.1:0-19117 GCA_011057455.1 Ganaspis sp. Gsp50
TAATTTTATTTTATACTTTGCAAATTTTGCGCCATTATTTGGTGACGCTGTAAGCTTTGATGTTTTAAAACTACACAGTTGGCGTACCTACCTGTCAATTCAAAAGTTTCCTAACCTAAAAATTTGATTAACTTAATTTTTATAAATACAGAAAATTGACTTCGAGAATGGAAATCTATTTAGTGACAGTATATTTCTCCAATAAAAAAAATAATTGTTATAATGGTGGATTTGATAAATAATTATTTGATGTTCGCCGATAATTCTTTTATTATTCACTCAAATTAAGCCCTTCCCTTCTCAAATTGAGACTTTTCGTGTTAAAACTCAAATTCAGTCAAGCCGTGTTTGTTTTCGATTTGTCTCAAATTGACGCTCATATAAGGCTCAGTTTGCATTCTGATTTTTTCTGTGAGGTTCTGAATTTTAATCAATATTGTTGCTATTTGCTAATCAGTTCAACCTCGATCATTTAAAATTTTCTGGTACTTGCAAGCTGGTTACTAATTTAATGAAATCATTATTTTTATTTATTGTTGCTAAAAATCATTATTTTGTAATTCATGAAGATTTTTTGAAGATGAGGTAACAGTTTTGTTTGAGGAGATTAAAAGAGATTCGGATCGAAATTGTTAAGGATTAGAGGAAATTTGATTGGATTACTGGAACTTAAGAGATTATACAGGATGAAGGAACATTAGGCTTAATGTACATTATAATAAAATTATACAATGTAAATGACGCAAACTAACAATTCTTTAATGTAAATAATATAGAGGATTTAAATTTTCTAATTAAGAGACAAAATTTCTACACAGGAAATTTCCACACTGAATTTCTTTCTGATGTGAAGAATCAATTTTTCTGCGATATGGTCGTAAAATTACTGGTGCATTTTCAATTAATTTGTAACTATATTCTATACGAATGTTTCATTGTTTTAGTCAAAGATTTTTTAACGTGTACAGAAACTTCGAAAATTGTAGAAAGTTAGAAGATTATAGGAACCTAGACGATTATACAGGCTGTTTAAAAATATGTGACCATTTTAAAATCACTCAGAATTATCCTGTTTCTAGAGTACAATTGTAATGTAATCTTTCGTTTATGAAAGAAATAATAATTTTGAAGTTGAATTTATTTTGTGAAAGCTTATATCACAAGTAAAATTAATTAAGCAGATGTTGAACAATCTTCATTAAAATGATAAGAGTGTCACATGATTCTACAAAGAATGATTGTTCTTTGTCTAAAAATAACGCGCAGATTGTAATTTGAATAAGTTGAAACTGTAGTTATCAGTGGTTATTGCAAACTTAACAGACGATTATTTTAATATCGTTTAAAAATTACACAGTAAAAAATTCTTGCTGATTAAGTGCGACTGTTATTATCATATTTGAATTATTTTTAAATATTGAATATTATATTAAATTGTAAATTTAATTACAATTTTAAATTTCAATTTTTATTTTCAATTTCAATTTTTATTTTCAATTTGAAATTTTATTTTCAATTTCAATTTTTATTTTCAATTTCAATTTTTATTTTCAATTTCGATTTTTATTTTCAATTTTAATTTTTATTTTCAATTTTAATTTTAATTTTAATTATTTCACTTGCTTAAATTGCAATCATAAAAATCACACAGCAGCTTATTTGTACTTACAACAGTCACCCTGAAAATCTTCTGGATGTCAAAGGAACACAGTTCGATTCAAATTTTGGTTAAAACAATATCCCAAAAATCTCAAGCATATTTTAATTGTTTTGTATTTATTGAAATGGAATTTAAATTATCGTTACAATTCCTACAGCGAATTTTTTCAGTAGTTACGGACGATTTCGTCAGACAGTGTATTGACAGTTAATATTAAAATTACTTAAGAAATAAGTTTCTCTAACTACTAGATCTACGGTTTCTTCTTTTTCTTCTTTATTGTCTGATTAAAATTCTTTATTTCTATTCAAAAGCTTGTACACTTGAATATTTTCTCTTTGATTATTTTTAAATTAAACACAAAGTAACTTAGAATTGCGGATAAATAGGCAAGACTTCACTGAATCTTAAAACATCTGTTGAATATTATTTTTTACAATCATCTTCATGTTCAATTATACTTTTGTTGGATATTCTAGAATAGAATACAATACACTGCAAAAACTGATGTCTTGAAATAAGACATCAAATGTCTTACCATGAGACATTAGCGTTTGAAGATAGCAAAATAAGACATTTTTGGCGTATTAAAACGCTAAATGTCTTACGGTAAGACACTTGATGTCTTACTTCAAGACATCAGTTTTTGCAGTGTACTTTTGAATACTTTTTCAAGTTATTGTATCGCAAAAGACGATCTTTAATTTTTTTTAATAGTTATATGTCACACATTTCATTTTTCAAAAACATCGAATTTATTATTCGCTGAAATCGCATATAAACTATAAATATTATTTGTCCAATAAAACGTGTTTTCCAAATATTCTGAAATTTTGTAATATTCTTTTTAAAATGAAAAATATTAAATTTGATCTCAAAGAAAATTTATAAAACACTCGTTGTAAAAACGAATACAATGATCTTTAAAAAATCCTACTAGAGGAAAAGGTCAATAAACGCTCACAGATTGTCTTCTTCAAGATTACATTTCAAATCACTTCCAAAGTTCCTTGACCCCCAGATTCGAATCTCCTAATTTTACTTTCGTTATCTATTTTAAATTCACTCAAGGAATGAAAGTTAACTTCCTTCTTTACAGTGAATAAATTAAAAATAATTAATAAATTAAAATTCTTTCTAGTAGTCGTGATAACGCATCCACTAAAATTCAAGTCATTTCCATAAAAATTTAAACCATCCATAAACTGGATCCCAAAAAAGGCATAAAAGTGGTTTTTATTTAATTGTTCAATTTATTATTTCTTGTCAGCTAATGAACACAAGGCGATGTTACATTTCACTGTCGCTTCTCTACAAGTAGTAAATTTCCTGAAACTATACCTTCCACTTGTGAATGGACAGTCGTACGGATCCAAAATTCCATTCTGACGCAAACGTATCAAAGTCTTCTGATCATTTGAATATATCTCTTAAAAGAACCATATCTCAAGTCCTGCTGTAGCTCACGCGGATGTGTTACGTAAATTTTTTCTATATCCATGCACCAGGAATTTATTAAGGCACGTAGGCAGTAGTTTGTACCCACAATCAAAATCTTATAAAAGCATTTAATCTTGTCTCAAAGGAATGAATAAATACATTGCGTCAAGAGAAAATTGTTTTTAACAAATTCAAGCCTTCAAGACAGTAAATAAAAAATCTCATCCGTACACAAGTATGCGAGATAATAAAAAATACTTTTAATTCTCAATCTTTAACAACCATCTCTATATCAAGTTCTTTACAGAAAATATCTATAACCTAGAAAAGAATCTATGGTTTTAAATTATTGCACTCATAAAGGAGGTACTATTCTCATAGAAAAAATTCATTTTTTAAATGTTGTACAAAATTGTTAATATTAATATCAATTAGTAAATAAAATTGTACTTTGCAGCCTTTGTTAGATTGTCTTTCGATTTTTTTATTTACACTTTTCTATTCGAGAGTAAAAAATTTCCCTGACGCCCAGTTATCGAGACTTGACTAATTAATAATAGGGCAATAAATTTCTCAGAAAAATGTCCATTTAATTGACAGGTTTGAGTGGTTTGGAATTATAGTAATAAGGGAAAACAGGTGTTTAGGGAAAGAATTATTGAGATAAAGTGGAGTGTAAATAGGTATTTAATTTGCCGCTGGAATAAATCAAGAAATAAATCTAATGGTTGAATTCTGGTTTTTAACTCATGAGAGTTCATCTGCAATCGTAGTGAGGTCAAGTGTACGGTTCACGATGTTCGTAAATCTAAGCGAATCGTCACTACCATCCATTTGGCCCCTCGTCTTCGCGGAAAGTGGACACCATCCCTTCTATCAACGTGGGATGTTGCTGGCCGGACGAGGCAACGACGAGTCGTTCACCTTTTATCCCAGTAACACCGACGACCAGCGACAAACTACAAACTGCACGCTCTCGCGATATCCACTTGGTCGAGAGGAGGCTGTGCTTTATTTGTATCGTTCCAAGAGTAGTCGGCGTGTCTTTTCCCCTGGAATCATCCCACTTGGTTGCATGCTCACTAATGTTCAGCGGTTCTCAATCAGTGTGGGTGGGATCCTCTTATCTTCTACCACAATACGTCATCAACCACGTGTTTCCTCAAAAATCCTCTATCTTCACTTTAGGAAACCAATCTGTCATGCTTCTGCAAAATAACGATTTGCTTCGCTTGAAATGTTCGTTCTTTGACTTTAGTTCCCTTTAGATTTAAATTTTTAGTCTTTTTGTGTGACGAGACTTGATTGCGTATATTTTTGTTGCGTAGATCACTGTTGCGCAATTATAAGTTGCTTTGGTCACTTCTGCGCAGGCTTAGGTTACATTTTTTACTTCTGCGCAGGCGTCGGTTGCATTCGTTACTTCTGCGCAGGCGTAGAACGCATTGGTTACATTTGCGCATGTCTGAGTTGCATTGGTTACTTCTGCGCATCAGTAGATCTCATTAATTACATCTGCGCATGTCTAAAATGCTGCTAACCTAACAAATTTTAAAATTGTGAGTTTAACACGATTGAATACAATGCTTCTGATAACATTATAAATACACATAAAATACCGAAACAGAATCGTGTATTTTTAAAAAACATTCGAGAAATAATTGACTATCTTGTGCTAACAATTTAGGTCATGACGCGACTCCAAAAACATTTTCGATGATAGCAGATAACTGTTTTCCTGTTGATGAATAAATTTAATTATGTGTTGAAAAAAAACTTGCAATTAAGAATAATGCTGATAACAAAAGAGTACTTCAAATAAAATTAATTAAAGAAAATAAGATAATTTTATTTGTGAGGTTTGTTTAGTTTTCAGCAATTGAGTTAATTTAGAGAGAAGTTCTTTCGAAAAATTCTTGCTTGGTAAAGAAAGAAAGGTTTTTGGTTATTTTATGGTGAAAATGTCTCTGGACACAAGAAACAGGCTTTCGGCAACAGCCATAAAACGGAATTTTATTGGGCTATTTTAAACTGCACCAAGTACTTTTTCCTTTCTTTTTTTGTTCTCGATAAGGGGAAAAAGATTTCATGGATGCGACAAACGTGTAATTTACCCTTAAAGATGAAGACATAAAATCCTGCACGTAAAGTAAGAGTCAGTGACAGTTTTTGGCTTTCGGATATTGTTACCATCGTATTATTTATTTCATTGTGACAACTCTAAACTTTATAAAAGAAAAAATAATCGTAAAATAAATTTTATTTCATGATCTATGATTTCCAGTCTTTTATAAACGAATCATAAAAATATCGAGAAATGAAATACGACTTTAAAGTTTTCCTCCTTCAATGGAATCTTTATATCGGAGTTTTCTCAAAGCAACCCTGAAAGTTGAACTTTATGAATGAAAACATAAAAGTTGTGCTTTCTGAATGGAAACCAAGCTTTTTAATAGAAAATCCGTATTTTCTGAATACTTTCTCTATAGTTTTCTAAGAGTCGTAGTTTTGAAACAAAACAAAAAGACATTTGCTTCCTGAGTAAATTTTTCCTGAATTAAATATTTAACGAAATATTTGTTATTCAAAAATTCTGGGGAAGAGAAGAAATGATTCAAAATACGATATTGTATTGAACTGCGCGATTGAATGTTATTTAAAGAAGGAAATTCGTTAATGTTTCTGATTTAGCATGATTATTTATACGATTTTTTAAATAATTATCAATAATGCTTTTATGTAAAAACTAAATAACTGCACGTCCTTCATACACCTTGAGCATCATCATCATTTTAAAGCGTCATTTTTTGCATAGCTGCTTGTCCTTCGTGCGTCAAATGCTTGAAGAAGCAACTAATGTAATAGGCAAAAGCAACTAATATTATAATAAATATAGTGATTTGAATAAGGTAGAAAATCATAAAGTAATAGATGAATGGGATACGCGATCAAAGAATATGAGTAGAGTTTACAAACTCAGGAACATAATATAACCTCTGCTTTCGAAATTTGACATTGGCTCACCATTAACTATCTCACCATAATGTAATATCAATATTTGTCAAGTTTCTTATTTACATTTAAAATCACATGTTCTGTTCACGCGAAATGAAATAAAGATAATAAAATTCCATCAATTTCAATTTACGAATTTTTTCAAGCTCGTGTGCACGCTTATAAAAATGTTTGTTTAAATCAAATAAATATTTATTTGATCTAGGGTTACACAAATGTTTGTTTAACAGAAACAAGCATTTATTTGTATACGTTTAAACAAATGCTTGTATTGCACAAACAAATATTCATTTGATTCAAATAAAAGTACGATTGATTCAAACAAACAACAAAGAAACATAATATTTTGCAACAAATAATTTGATTAAAATGAAAAAAATTGTTTCGAATCAAGCAAACATTTGTTTGGATAAAAGAAACATTTGTTTGGATAAAAGAAACATTTGTTTGGATAAAATAAACGTTTGTTATATCAAATAAATGCTTGTTTGATTTAAACAAATTCTGTTCACACTGTAAAGTTAAATATTGCGGACAAATAAAAACTGTTACCAATTCGGTTTCAAATTCTTATTCTCACTTGTTATTTCTTTTGAAATTAGTTATTATATTGCATAATTTATATGATAATTTATGACAGTTTTCAGTACAGCAGAAAAAGTCATTTTATTTTTCATCATCAAGATAATAATAATGAATGAAAGGTTCATTACGACAAATTTTCGGTCTTAAAGTCAGTCGATTTGTGATTAATGCAACACCTTTGAGCCAACAATGGTCTGTAATCAAGCTTTTGTTTTACTATGAAACTTAATGCATTTTAGAGGCAAATTATCTTTCTCGTGCTGAAAATCATATCAAATTAGGGTGGATTTTATGCTTTTCGAACGATAAAAACAACATAGCAATAAAAATAAAGAGGTGTTCACAAACACAGATATATAGAATGACATAGAATAATTAAATATAGAATAATGAAATATGAAATAATGATTCGTAGAAGAAATAAATTTTGTTGTTAAAAAATTAAAAAGGATTCATAGAAAAAAAGAGGATGGAAAAAAGAGGTGGAAAAAAGAGGTGGAAAAAAAGGGTTCATGGAAAATAAAAAGAATTCATGAAAAGTAAAAGTGGTTTATGAAAGAAAGTTCTCATAAAAAAGTGTTATTAAAAAAAAAGTATTCACCAAAGACTGTAGAAAGTATTCAACAAAGTCTGAAAGAAATTGCAGCTCGAAGGCAAAATGATTGAAGATCAAGGCTTGAACCTGCAGGTTAAAAATCGTCTCACGAAACTAAGTGTATCACGCTGGATGCAAATGACAGTGTTCGATCGAGTGGAGAATCGATTGGGAGGCGTTTGCTTGCTGTTGAGTCGGGAGGGTTAATCCTGATGACCTTGGTCTTGAAGGATTTACCCCCGAAAATAAGGGTTGATGGCACGCGCTTGGAAGAATTTCGGAAAGCACAGCCGGTAATTCTAGTAGTGCCGGCAGCCACAGCCAATCCGCCGTGTCTTGTCTCTGAGCGGTGGGGATACCCCGAGACTTAAGCGAGGCCACTCGCTGTGGAGCTGTCAGAGCTCTGTGGGGCACGGTCACGCTCACAAGAGTCATTCGTTTCCGGTAGTGTCAAACGACCAGACCCTGTGAATTTACTTTAAATCCCAAAAACGCCCTGACAATCCGTCAAGGTACTTTCTTTCCCTTCAAGGACTCATTATACTAAAGAATCATTGCACCTATGATCTCTTTCGATCATCATAAGTTACAGTGAAATTGCTGATATTATGCTCGGGAAATTGGACCCAACTGATCTATATAATTATAGAAACCTAAATCTCGCAATCAATCAACTTGATTCCAACATCATGGCTAGAGGACTCGATCCTACTGGACTTTATTGAAAGATTAAAGACTCTAGAAGACAATTGTGACTTTATAGCGTGTTCTTGTAAGGGTTCTGCAAGAAATCATCAAGATGGCCGGACTGGACCCCACCGGTACCTACTGAAGAAAGCATCTCAGGGGCTTCTTTGCCCGCACCGGAAGAGGAAGCAGGCGACGCGAAAAAAACGTACCAAAGTTCTTTCCAAGGCCGTGACAAGGCTACCGGTCTCTATCCTTCAGGAAGACACTGGACAATCTGGAGAACCTGTCTTAGAATCGATGACGTTCCGGTGGCTACAAAAATCATGGACTGTACAGTAAGAGGGAAAGAGGAGACTTCCTCATCAAACCTGAGAAGATGGATCTGGAGCATCCACATCAGAAAGGGAAGATATAGACCTCCTGAGATCATGCGTCGCCAATGAAGCGATACTCATCACTTGCACGCAAGGTGAGTTATTGAATTTTTCCTCTACACCCCCGCTCTGCCAGATCCGTTTATTGATAAGCGATCGCTGTCTAATAGTCGTGTATTTATAGTTGTTTCTCGATATTTCCAACCTTGGCGGTGAATTATTACCCACGTGTCTCGTCTTTCGTACTTGTATAATTTAAGCAGTACAGCTTTGTAATGTGCTGTTCCTCTGAGATAAACAATCCCTTTGGTCAGATCTCATCTCAATTCCTCGAGAGCACCGGTTTAATTGTCCACTTCTAGTGCTTCTCCAATCTCGCAGACTCTAGTCTCACGAGAAGCTGACAATCGGATTCTAGTCGCACTAAAATCTCACAATCAGGCTCTAATTCCATCACTCTGATGGAATCTTTGATGAAGCTCTGATTCCGCTGATCAGGTCCTACTTTGATCACAATCCGGCAATCAGATTCTAATTCCATGACAATCCACTAATCAGATTCTTGTTCTAAGATAATCCGCTAATCAGATGCTAGTTTCATAAGAATCAGATTGTTTATTATAAAGATTCGAGTTTTATTACAAAGATTCTAGTTTCATTACAAAGATCCTAGTTTTATTACAAATATTCTAGTTTTATTACAAAGATCCTAATTTTATTACAAATATTCTAGTTTTATTACAAATATTCTAGTTTCATTACAAATATTCTAGTTTTATTACAAATATCCTAGTTTCATTACAAATATTCTAGTTTTATTACAAAGGTTCTAGAAATCTTTCTAGATTTCTAAGTTCTAGTTCTGTTGCAAATATTCTAGTTCTCTTGCAATTCTAGTTTTATTACAAACCTCATAGTTTTAATGCGAACCTTCTAGTTGTATTACAATTTTAGTTGTAATACGAAGATTCTAGTTTTGTTACAAGTTGCTAATGAGATTGTAGACAAAGAGTGAGATTCCAGTGTCACCGGCACCTGGAAATTAAAACGTGAACTTGATGACACTTGAAAGATTCCCATCTTTAGAAACGCTGCCTCTTCATTTTGCGCTCTGACATCATAGGAGCAACTTAAGAACTAGTTTTTTAAGCTGACAAATTTTATTTCTAGTGGGCTATTGGCCTTGAATTTCAGAGACTGCTTGAGTTTCTCAGCTTCATCTTTGCCTCTTTCTCTTCTTTTCTTCACATTTGGCGGGGAGACTATACAAGATTCGCTGACCTGCGCGTGACCGCTGATTGTTAGCAGCCGAAGACATCGATTTCTGTCACGTACACTTTACCCTAATTGGCACGTGATTTTGCTCGTTAACTTCTTTCTTCCAGCTGCTCTTTCTCTTCAAACCAATTGCTCAAATACTACTTACATTGTCTTCAAAAATTAATTGCTTTTTCGCGACGAGTCCTCAAGTTGATGTCTAATAAATGAATCAAGTTGCTGTTTATTGAATCAAGTTATGCTGTTTAATGAATCAAGTTGCTCTTTAGTAAATGAATCAAGTTGCTCTTTAGTAAATGAACCAAGTTGCTCTTTAGTAAATGTATCAAGTCGTTGATTAATAAATGAATTAAGTTTCTGTTTAATAAATGAATTAAGTTTCTGTTTAATAAATGAATCAAGTTGATGTAATTATCAACCGTGTTTTAACTTGGTACGATAATCATCGGGGATGTAGTTTGAAGGATCATCAACATTGTTTAATCCATCGAATTAATTATCTGCAACAATTATTACTTTGATGATCGCTTATCAACGATTCAACTTAATGTGATCAGCAACAATTGTTTAATTTGAATTATTGTCGTTATAATGGTTCAGTTTGAATGATTATCGAAGATGAATTGACTTTAATGATTAGCAATAATGATGCAACTTGAATATTAATAAAAAACTATTCAACTTGAATATTTATTAGAAAGGATTCAACTTGAAAGATTATCAATAATGATGCAACTTTAATGGTTATTAATAATTAAACTACTTGAATAGTTATCAAAAATGATGCAACTTGAATATTTATCAAAAACGATCCAACTTGAATATTTATTAGAAAGGATTCAACTTGAAAGATTATCAATAATGATGCAACTTTAATGGTTATTAATAATGAAGCTACTTGAATAGTTATCAATAATGATGTAACTTGAATAGTTATCAATAATGATGCAACTTGAATAGTTATCAATAATGATGCAACTTGAATAGTTATCAAAAATGATTCAAATTATTATTATTATTAATAATGTTATTAATATAATAATATAAATATATTATTAATATAATAATGCTATTAATAAAATGATTCAAATTGAAACATCATCTATGATAATTCAACTTGATTGATTATCAACGGTGATTCGACTTTAATCATTATCATCAACGATTCAACTTGATGTGATCAACAACAATTTCTCAAATAAAATTATCATCAACGATTCAACTTGATTTGACTAACAACAATTATTCAACTTGAATTATTGTCATCAACGTTACAATTATACAATCTACATTAATTTAATTATTATCATCCACAATTAATTAAACTATAAAAACTACTGTAGATTAATTTTTTTCGATTTTTGGAAGATAGGATTAAAAATGAAAAAAAAAAATTTTTAATTTTTTTAAAAAATGATGACGTTTTGATAACTAGATTCGCTATCATCATCAGGTCTCTTTAATGAAACAAAAATTCACAATCCGTCACAATTCGCAGTACAAAAAATAAAACCGTAAAAAATCATAAATAAAGAAAATGACAATTTTTTATCTAGTTAAACTTAGTTACATAAATAACTCGTCAATGAAAGAAATAAATTCTACTAATAATGATAAAGACTACTACTCAAAACTTGGTACCAAAGTTTGAAAACAAGTTCAAAGTTTGAAACACTGTTCATTGACTAGGTTACCAATAGGCTGAAACTTAACGCAGTGGAAAGAAGTACGGGATGAAGTTATGAAATTAAAATACCAAATTTATTTGCAAAATAAAGGAAAGAGAAAGACAAGAAAAAAAATGAAGAAAAAGATTTTCAATCATAGATACCCAATCATCATTGGGTATCTGTTTCAAGATCGATTTACGAATATTGATTTCAAATCCTTGGACAAGATCAGTGCTAGATCATCGATTCAGGATCATCAAGTGGAGTGTTTAAAGACGCAACTAAACAGGTGTGACCAGGTGTAGATACGATCATTGACCGATGTCGATGTTGTTACTTGAACATAGATTAACAAGAAGCTAGAAAACAACCCCTGTGAATTGGAAAATTCCTGATTGGGACTTGGCGAATCGGTGGATCTTTAGTTGGCGCTCTCGTAAAAGGCACGAAATTAGTCTCAGCTTCATGGGAAAGACAAGACCCCGATAGTGGGTAGCAAGCAGTTCTCAACTCCTCACATGGTCGGGTTCATTGACACCAGCTGAGTTTTGGGCATCCGCCGGCTCTCTCGTTCGTTTGCTTCGTGGGTTCCTTCGTCTCTCTTTCACTCCTTCTCACTCTCTTCCTCCTTCCCTCTCTCTCGTATTCTTTCTCTCTCTCTTTCGCTCTTTCTCTTTCTCTCTCTCTCTTTTGCTCTCTCTCTTTCTCTCTTTCTCTCTCATCAGCAACCAGCCACACGATCGTTGGCTCGAGGAGCCACTACAACTCCTTCCTTGATCGCCGCGGAGGATCCCTCTGCTTTTGTGGAAAAAGGAAAACCTCGATACTCAAATATCTCTTTCTTTCATCACACGCATTCCTTCAATCCCTAAACTTCTTTTTTCACCTTCCATTCTTCCTTCCTCTTTTTGATTGCTCTTTACTGATTAACTTCTCTTGCGTAGTTTTCATCTTTCTAGCTTTATTAGATGCTATTCTACAGGACTTAAAGAAACCTTTGTATGTTTTAAAGAAATTTTTGCATATTCTAAAGAAACTTTTGTAAATTCTAAAGAAAGTTTTGCATGCTGAAAACAAACATTTGCATACTCAGAACAGACTTTCGCAGACTCAAAAGAGACTTTCGCAGACTTAACAGAGACTTTCACAAACTCAACAGAGACTTTCGCAGACTCAAAAGAGACCTTTGCAGATTCAAACGAGACTTTTACGTACTCAAGAGACTTTTGCACGCCTTAAAGAGACTTTTGTAAAAACTTTCTGCATACTCCATACAGACTTTTGCATACTCCATAGAGACTTTTGCAGACTCCATAGAGACTTTTGCAGACTCAAAAGAGACTTTTCTTACTCTAGAGACTTTTGCATGGTTTTTGTAGAAACTTTCTGCATACTGCAGAAAGATTTTTGCAGACTCAAAAGAGACTTTTACATACATAAGAGAAACTTTTGCATGTCTTGAAGAAACTTTCTGTAAGCTCCAGAGAAACTTTTGAAGGCTCAAAAAAAAACTTTAGCAAACCTCTGATAAAGATTGCGACACCTGCAGATCGCTTTGCATACTTTAAAAGCAAATCTACTAAAACAAAAATAAATCCTGTACATCGCCTTGATTCTTCTTAATTTGTAGAAATATGATAAATTGCAATTGTCAACTCTTTGTACTTCATTGTTGGTTCTTGTGATTTATTATCTTTGCATGTACTTTATCGTCTCCATTTGTGCTTTATTATCTCTACTTGTGCTTTTTTGTTTCTACTTGTGCTTTTTTGTCTCTCCTAGTGCTTTTTTGTCTCTACTTGTGCTTTATTGTCTCTACTTGTGCTGTTTTGTTTCTACTTGTGCTTTTTTGTTTCTACTTGTGCTTTTTTGTCTCTACTTGTGCTTTTTTGAATCTACTTGTGCTTCATCGTCCCTATTTCTGCGTTCTTATCCACAATTAAACTGACTATTTTGGAAGAGGAAATAACGAAAGGGGATGATAAATTGCGGAGTAGGGAATATAATCTCGGGGGTATGAAAACAGCAGCGATGAACTGTTGGAAGTGAAGGGGGAGTAGAGGGTTAGGAGTAGGGGAGTAAAGAGAAGATCACGCGTGACCTAGGACAACATACCTCGAGATCTGCATGCCAATCGTCTATCTCTCTCCTACATTCTAACTTCCCTTCCTCTCTTTCTTGTTAGCTCTTCCGCTCTCTTCCTCTATCAAGTCTCTCTCGCTCTCTTTGTAATAAGTGGATTGAATTGAAAACTCATCCGGGATACTATGACGCATCCACAAGACTAAGTTTAGATCATGTGCGGAGCTATCGACCTGACACAAAGTTTTGGCAGCTCCTGATCGCCACTCTCGTGCCTCGAATAATAATCACCATTTCGGATTTGAATTTGGAAGCCAGTCGTGCTTATGTGTCTACGTGCACGTGAGCGGATAAGCACGAGAGTGAATTTTAGCAATTGTAGCTTCAAAAACGACAAATGTGTTCTTAAAATATAAATCCTTCATTATCATTTTTGTCAACCTTATTTTATCAGCTTTGCAATTTTATCCTCGAAATTCTACCATAATTCTCATAATTCTATTATAACAATTCTATCATCACCAATCTATTGTTACAATTCTATCATCAATATCATAATTTTATCACAATTATTCTTTTTAATAAATTCACGGTTTGTGAACATTTCTTTCAGTGTTTTAAGCTTGATGTGTTTTGATAACCTTTGAGAGATAAATTTGAGACGAGTGGTTTTAATTCAGTGGCTGGAAAATGATATTATTATTAATATGCAGAATAGGGCAAATTTTAAGGACATCTGCACTCTTTTTTTAGGAAGGAAATTTGCATACTAGTTTCTCATGCCCTCTCTGCCCCTGGTAGAATATCTTGAGTACATTGAACTCTCCCTTCTCAAATTTCTGCGGACGCCCATTCGCATTATTAATAGTCCAGACAGCATTATGAACTAGATGTGAAAAAGAATGAATCACTAGATATATTTGAAGGGAATCTGCTTCAAGTATTTAGAATTACCACTTTAAAGTGGAGAAATTACAGTGAATGAACGTAAAGATGAATTGAAGAGGACAATGTCATTGACCTCAACGGTCAACAAACTTCTGTTCGAATGATTATTACATCTGATCGGCTTCAATTTGCGATTGTTATATTCCGTCTGCAAATTTGTTAAACATGCTGTTTATCCTAATCAGATCCTAATTAGAATATTGACATTCTCCAAGTGCCTTAAAATAATGAATTCTTCAATCATTAATCAATCTCTTTAATCACTAGCTCAATTATTTACAAATTATTATTAAATCCTTATTAAATTTCTTTTAGTTCAATTATTATTGGATTATTATTACTTCAATCGTCACTACATAGTTTAGTTATTCTTATAATATTAATTAAATTATCATTTATAGCATTTTTTAAATAACTCTTTATTTATTTCTTGAATTATCATTTGATTATCAATAATAGATCAATTATATTAAAATAATTATTAGTTCCATTGTTTTCATTATCAGTATTTGTTGATTTATTACAAGTCTAGAATGTTCAACAGAAACATCGTTAATTCTTTGACATAAAAAGGAGCAATCAAGACATTATCTACATTTATTAATACCTAATTGGAATAAGATTTTATTTTTAAAACTCATGGTAATAAAATAACATACTTTGTATAAATAAAGTTTTTGCATGTAATAACAAGTTAGCAATTTTGCATATAATTTTTATGAGTGACTTATTGATTTATTAATAGAAGAAGTCGATATCAGAAATAATAATACACATTGCACAGTTTCAGTAGAAGTTTTTAATTTTTTAATGATTTTTCATAAAAAAGCACAAGTTTACAAGCAGCAGTAATATATTTATTTAAAAATGTTTCTTCCGCACTTGATTTTTTCTAAATCTTTACTTCGTGGAATATCTTTTATACTTCTACTTTGTATCTATTGGATACGTTACAAATGTATTTATTTTTATTATCATATTTCATTACCTTCCTCTTTTAATTTCAATCAATAACTATTATAATTAGTTATGATTAACATTATTATATTATAATTAAGTTTTTATGAGTAAAATTTATCATCAATTTTAATTCTAATCCTTTATCCTTTATCCTTTTTTCTATTTATTTACTACCTTGTTTTAATTTCTTTTATATACATTCTATCGTCTTTTTTATTTCCTTCGATCTTATTTAATTTTTGTTCTATTTTTAACTTTTTTTTTATGTACAATTTCATTTTTGTGGAAGTTAATTGATTGTGACATAAATTTCAATTAAAGTATATTGAATTATGTAATGCACTAGATGAAGAGGAATCAAGAAGCGAAAATAACATTTTATAGATAGCACAATCGTGATGATAAAGTGTCATTCACACTCTTATATGTACTTAATCCGACCTGAGCAAGATAAGATAAGAAACAGAAACATTGGATTACAAATAAGACTATTTAATCAGAAACCTCTTTTTACTGATCAGCATATATGATCAATGCCAATTACGACATTCCGCTTTTGTACTGAACTTAAAAATGCTTTACTTTTCAAATCACCTTCAAGTTTATAAAAAGTGAACCATATTGCAATTACTGCGTGACTGAATTTCAGTCCTTGAATACAGTAGGAGGAATAACAAAATACTGACTGATAAGAAACAACTTTTATCGACTTTATGCTGGACAATTCATTTTACCTTTCAGACAATTGCAAAGAACAATTGCAAAGAAAGTCGATTTAATGTCTCAAAGCATTTTTGGTCAACAAAAAATTCATTTTATGAAAATAGAAATATTTCCTCTCGAGTAATATTTTCAGCTAAAGCAAACATTTTAAAATTTGGATCTAAAGTAGAAAGTGATTGGAATTATTTAAACAAGACTTCCCTATGAGGAAGCAAAATGGTTCTAACAATGGTTCTTATTAAAAATAGTTCTAATGTGGAATTCAAAAATGGTTTTAATGTTGAAGAAAGGTTTGAAAAGTTTGAAGAAAGGCTTGAAAGGTTTGAAGACAGATTCTAATACAGAATTCAAAAATGGTTCTAATGTAGAATTCGAAAATTGAGCACAATTAGATAAAACATATAATCTGATCGAGTGGGATCTAAAATTAGAAAAAATGGTGTCTAAAGAATCGAAATCCCTATGATCAGAGCTATTTTCATTAACACTTTACACATAAATTTAGAAGATATAAAATAATAGCTTGTCCGAGAGCAGTGATTATAAAGCACAGATTGGGTTATAAAACGTGAGGATCGAGAAATTGGAGGTCTCGTTCATTTCCTGGAATTCGGGGGGGTTAAAAATGTCGAAAATGAATGCAAAGGGTATCCTCCCACAAAGGATATTAAAGAAGGATTTATAGCAACTGCCAAGAGGAGAATTTGGATCACAAACGTCTTCGCCGGCACCGTCTTCTTTCCATCATCGTCTTTTTCTACGTCACTTGGATCGCTGATGCCGCTGCTTCTCCTTCTTCGGCGCCTCTTTTTCCCTGCTCTTTTGCTTCGCTCCACTCTTCCTTCTACTGTTCTTAGCTTCTTTGCCTTTTTCTGATACTTGTCTTTTTTTCTCGCCCGGGAGGTTCGGAGGTTCGTTCACCTCGACTATGTCTAGGCCCGTCGGCTCTTCTGGCACTTGGCGAACAAGTTGCCCCCATCAAGCTAGCCAGACAACTCTAAAACTGACCAGAATTAAATTTAACATTCCTCAGATTCCCAATTTACTTGCACTTGCTCTCAACAACCCTATTCTCATCATTCTTCTTTGTGCGTCCTTACATTTTCAGAGTTAGACGTCATCTCGAGAATTCTTGGAACCTGGTATCCAAAGCCCATCGCATTAACTATTCATGGACAAATAAAAAAGATTCGATACTCGCTTGTGCCGAATTTCTGTCCGCAAAAGGGAGAATTTAGTGGCGCCAGAACTTCTTAAATCGGTGCATCAACTCCTTGTATTCTCATGCAAAACCTTCAACATTCCTATCACGTTTCGACTCTTGATTCTCTTGTATTCACTCAGAATTCAAACCTACAATCTGCCTATCATAGAAAAATTGTTATGTAAGCAAATACCTCTGATGTATTAATCATGAGCTAAAACCGTCACCAGGATTTGTGGTTTGACTAGTTTAAGTGGCTGAGGTCAGTGCGACTTCATTTCACTTTCCAGAATATTTCGAATGAAATACAGCGTTATCAAAACTTCCTCAGGAAGTTTTCTTTCTTTCACTTGACATTTCAAAAGATGGTTAGAAGGTTGCTGCCCCTAAATAGAAAGTGAATCTGACCACTTTCATTCTCAACCGAACCAGGGGTCTGACTTACGAGTCTAACAATTTATCTCAGCTCACTTGAAATTCAACTTTTAATCTCTCTCCACATTCAAATTGTCTCTCTTCAAATCGCAATTTTATTCTTAAGCTACATTAATTTTACAAAGTACTTTACAATTATTTAATTTCACTTTGTAATTAAATCTCCGGAGCATTATTTTGCTGATAACTCTGGAACTTAGATTATAACAATTTAGCTATAATTGTAAGTCGTTTCATTAATTCATTTTCATTAATAATCCATTAATAATTTGATATTTTTACTAGTGATATTATTCTCGGTCGCTATTTTTCATTTGATTCTAACAAATCAGGAACTTAACTATTCAATCTATTACAAATTAACTGTTCAACCCTATAACTCAATTAACCTACTAACTCTATTGATTATTCAATCAAGATACTTAAGCCTCGTTTTATTTTTATTTATAATAAAATATATTTTTGTTTTCGAAAAAGCCAAAAAATCTTTTTATTCCTACGAGCTGCAGATTTCAAGTAAAACTCGTTTCGAAGAAACTTGTATTTCTGAAATCCTATTTGGAAGACTGAAAAATCTGATGCCACGAACTTTCAGATTTTTCTCAAGGATGTGAAAAGCTTCTTGTTATAGATCCAGCGATCTTTGCATCAAGTCTCGAGTTGCGAGAGGAATCCGCGATAGCACAGAACGCAGTTGATTGTAGGAAAAGGTCAAGTCATTTTCGTAAAGGTCGTTGTAACGAGCATCGTGACGAGCAAGCGTTTTCCACTTTACGCTGCGACAACCTGTCGCCCTAAGGGTCAATGGGTCATGGACATTTGCTCTCAGTTGGATCAGCATGTAGCTCTTGGAAATGCCAAAGACTGACGACGTCTTCGTGAGCGAGTAGACGAATAGAACGATAGAGTTTCAATTCGCGGTTGGCAGTCAACATCTCGGATGTTCCATGCATCGAAGGTCTAGCTCGGCAAGAACGGCGATAATGCCAACCAGTGGCATTTACACCACGGCGGTGAGACCACCTTTGCTTTAGCTAGGCTACCACTCGAGCTGCACGATCTTTGTCCTCACTCTCGATCTCTCTCTTTCTTTCCTCCCTGTGCCCACCCCCCATCCTCCTTTCCTATCGCCGCATCACTTTATCTCTCTTCTTCTCTCCATAGCTACTTCTTTAGCGTTCCATTATACCCACCAACATTCTATTCCACCTTAAGTATAGATATCTTCCGCCACATAGAAGAACCTCTCTGTTCTGGACCTTATTCTGCTCTTCACAAACTCGGCAAAAAATCGTCTGCGCTCGCCCCTTCAAGCCGATATCTTTAATTTTATGTTTCTTTTGATATTTACCTATATTTGGATACACTGTTGAAAATTTTGTGTATATTTAACACAAATTTTATGTCCCAGGAGGTCCACTCAAAATTTGTGTTAATTTAACACATTTTTTGTGTTAA
>WNHD01001429.1:0-22103 GCA_011057455.1 Ganaspis sp. Gsp50
CGAAGCGCGACGTGTGTATAAAGGGCGGAGCGCGGAGCGCGACGTGTAATGCGCGCGAAGCGCGCATGATGAGAATGTGCCCGCTTGCGGGCAGATTTTCTTTTCGATGAAACCATCTTTGCCAAACTTTTAAGCGTGGGAGTAGTCTAATTCGATTCTCGAAGTGGAACACGTTTGAGAGAATTTCGCAAGAATTTAACCACCATGACGATGGGAAATAACCTCAAATGTATGTCTTCTTTAAATTAGAAAATTGTTCCATAAAATACAATATTAGTGATGCTTCAACTATACTTGATTATTTACAATTCTAAATTAAAAAAAGTTAAATAAAATTAAATTTTTTTATTAATAATTACTTTATTATTATTTATTAATAATTATTTTATTATTATTTATTATTAATTATTTTATTATTATTCATTATTATTATTTTTATTTATTATTATTATTATTATTATTTTTATTTATTATTATTATTATTATTATTATTATTATTATTATTATTATTATTATATTAATCATAATATAATAGTATAAGTACTATTATACTACTTATATCTACTTTTTATTTACAAGTTTTTGATTGTTCAGTTTACTAAATTTGTCCACAAATAGTAGAATAAATAAAAAAAATGTAGCGATAAAAACGAGAACAAAAACGTTACCAACAGAAAATTATTTATAATTGCGGTCTGTTTTTTGTTAATTTTAATAAAAGATCCAATATTAGCCTTGATGAGTTTAGTCACTGATTTATTGACAAAAAAGTCGTTTAATGAACGTTAAATGTTTATCGAAAGAAATAAATCCGAATTTATTTGAGAACCGGTTGAATAAACAAAAATTAAAAACTTTAAATTCATTTAATGCATAAAGAAATTAATCAATTTTATTAGTCCAATCAGCCTTCTTTAACTGACATTAACAATTGTCACTCTAGTTATTTTTATAATCCAAAGTCTAGAAACTTGTCAAGAATAGCATTATTTATTTAAATGTAGTTTACATAGAAATTTTTTTTACAGAAAGTGTTTTAGAAAATTACTTTAACCTATTATAGTTAATTGCTCTTGAATTGAAAAGAAAAAAATCAAGGAATAAAGAAACCTTCAATAGTTTAATAAATATGTGTATAAACAAATGGAACCCAAACAAATAATTAAAACGATGAAATAAAGGAAACAAGTATCAGGATATCAAAACCAATTTTTTGTGAACTAAATTTTAAAAGCAAGAGTTTTAATTTAAATCGACTATTGATGTAGAAAATTATGTAGAATGTAGATGATGTAGAAAAACAAATGTCTCTGACACACTTATTTCGAAATCCATGAAATTGCATCGAAAAACTAAATACGCGCATTGCGCCTTCTTGAACATACATAACAGACAACAGAGCTGGAAAAAAAAGAGAGAAGAAAACGAGGAACCGGTTGTGGTCGAAAGAAATCAATTTTCCCCGCCTAAGTATAGAAACAGTTCAACCAAGTATAAAACCTGAAATCCTATATATATGACTTTTATGATATAGATCCTCTCTTTGACACAATTTAAAAACATATTGATATTCGAAAATTAAAACAATTGTTCCACTAATTAAATTGTTCACAATTGAAGACAAATCTAAGAACTTAAAAGGCAAAATAAACATTACATGAAATTGTGCAAAAACGTTCAGAACGTGATAAGAGATAATCTAACCTGATTGCAGACGATTTTTTTATTAATTTGACAACTTTATCTATCTCTTAATGCAAGTATGTCATTTATACTGTAGTTAACTGTTTAAACAATTAAAAACAAAATTTTATAACGTATGACTAACTCTTCGGATCTATTGCCAAGAATAGCATGGAGAAAATTGTGTTAATCGGAAGAGTCAGTATCGAAATCTTTAACAGTACTGATCTTTAAAATCATTTAAAGCTAGGATAATAGAAGAGCAAATTATTGCATTTACCTGTCAACATGAAGTCGTTTGAGGTCAGCCATGTCAAGTTCGAATTTGAATTTTGACACTTCACAAAGAAGAGCATCTCGTTCCCCGATGACATCCGATAATTCTCGTTGAAGTCTCTCGATCTCAGCATATTGACGTGTAATTAATTGATTTTTTTCCTCAAAAATGGACTGAACGTCAGGGTCAACGAGACCCGGGTCGCCGACACTTAGAACTGCACTCATCATTCGTTTGTTTACTTTCATTCGGGTTCGCGCCACTTCTTTAATCAACGGTTTTGCGAAATTTATAGGTTAGGCGAGTTTATTATGCACTGAGGAAAGACACTAATCACGCTTAGGATTGCGATTCGACTCATAATATAAATTATATCATTTAGAAAACAATAGCTCGTAGCAAAAAGTTATTTCAATCCCCTGACAACCATACTCCATTTTGCCAGAAGTACAGTCCGTCGAGTCGTCGACTGGAAGCAGCGCAAAACACAAAACGACAAACACAAACGGGCGCATGCGTTTTAAAACACGTACAAGACAACATGCCCACTCTTTCGGATAGAAAATAAAACTGAAGAAAATTACCAACGAACCACCATTACCATCAACCAACCATTACCAACTATGTATTCCTAACGTCTTTTAATGTGTAACCGCGCATGCGTCAATATTCAAATGCATTTGTCGTCGTACATTGTGTTTTTAAAATAAAATTGGGCTTTATAACCTTTTTATATGATACAAAGCAATATATGATACAAGCAATATTTAATCTCTTTGAGTAATATTTTAGGCAAGTAGTTAATTATACATTATTTTTTTTAGTTACAGAAAAATGATTAAACGAAGCGCGCGAAACCGATTTTCGATATATCGATTGTGATAATCGTGCAATTCGATAATTCAGACTTCGGTCTGAAGTTGTTCTGAATCTAAACAAATCGAAAAGTTTACAGTGGAAAGTCGAAATAAAATTAGTTTTAAAATCAGGCTCCGTAAGCTGCAATGGAAACAGGCGATACATTCTGCGGTCCGCCCGACTACCGAGGGCGCCCTTGTCGCTACTAATACACTTAAAAAATTACAACTCAGGTGGGCGCAGTGTTTCACTTGCTTGCATTACAGCTTACGGAGCCTGTTTAAAATATAATTTATTTTAGAATGAATTTTCCAGTTTTGTGGGCTGTATTATTTGCAATTATTAATTGTAAGTTGCTGTATGTTATTTATTACACTATTAAATTACTTAATGTTTATTTATTGCGCTCAAAATGTCAAATTATTTCCACTATTTTGCTTTGAATGTTTTTGAGGTTATGCCGCATAAGCCGGATTAAAAATGTAAAAAAACAATGTAATTTATTGTAATAGGGAAAACCTTACAATTCTTTCTAAATGATACTCTTCTTCTTCTTGCAGCACAGTATTAAATTAATAAAAGACAAAATGAATAATAACGGAGAAATTGATTTAATCAACATAAGTTTCCATGAAATTTATAACGGTATTGGAATGTCAAAAGAACGATATTTTTCTATTTACAATAAAATATTTAGTTATTGTAATCAAAATAGTGAAACGTATTACCAAAGTTCTGAAAAAGATCCAACACCTGCGGTTAAATTATATCACGAACTAAATACGCTAATGCAAAATTATGCCACAAGGTTACATTCAGTAAGTTTGTCATATTTTTGTACAAAAAAGCTACTAGTATAATTAGACAATTTTTAAATACGTGAAAACTGATTTTTCAATTTTTAAAAAACTAATTTCTTAATCATTTCTGGGTGTTTTATATTTAGTTGATTTTTCATTGTCATTTTTAATAGGGAATTTGCCATTTAACTGGAGAAGATTTATTAAAAACGTACTTGAAAGTATGGGAAAGTTTTTGCTTTAGCAGCAAAGTGGAAAATGGTATTTGTGCGTATTTAAATCGTCACTGGAACAACGAAGGGAAAATAATTGGCGTTAGAGGCATTTATACCGCATATCAAATGGCCATGCACAATTGGAAGGAACATATTTTTATACCACTCTCCAAAAAAGTAATACAATAAAATTTAATTAGTAAAATAAATAAATAATAAATAAATAATAGAAATACATTTTTGAATAATAAGATTTAATTTTTATTCTACTATTTTGTCTACTAATTTTTAATCTTCTATTGTACTTATTGTCTACTAATTTTTATTCTTCTATTGTACTTATTGTTCACTTGTAATTATTGTTCTATTGTGATTATAGACAACTGGGGTTATCCTGAATTTAATTGAACGTGAGCGCAATGGGTTTTCAATTAATACTCAAATTGTGAAAAACATCCTGGCTTGTTACCTGAGTTTAGAATGTGATACAAAAGATAATATAAGCTTATTCAAAACAAATTTCGAAAATATCTTTTTGACAGAAACGGAGAGATTTTACACTCTTGAAAGCTGCGAGTTTCTTGTACACAATTCTGTGCTTGAATTTATGAAAAAAATCGAGGTTCGATTACAAGAGGAAGAAAATCGTGCTGATAACTATTTACATCATTGTGTAAAAAAAGGCCTAATGGAAGTTTGCAAGAAAACTTTAATTTGCAATCACATGGAACTTTTTCGTGCTGAATTTGAACATTTATTGGCCATAGAGGACTGGGAATCTCTAAAAAGAATGTATCGACTTCTCTTACTTATTGAAAATGGAATCCAGGAGCTGAGTAAAATGATTGAAAATTATGTCACTGCAGAGGGTTTATCTGCAATTAGCAAGTGCGCTGATACAGCTTCAAAAGTAATTTGATAAATTTGACATTTCAATAAGTCACAAATTAAGCTTAAGTTTTTTCAAAAAGATTGTCTTGTTTTTAAAAAGATTGTCTTGTTTTTAAAAATACTTGAGCTGGATTGTTTTTGCAAATATTTACTATTTTTGCGAAGATTGTAATTTTTACAATATTTAAATATTTGAATCTTATTATTTATTTAGTATTAATAGTATTATTATTTTAATCTTATTTAAATATTTTCACACAGATTGTAATCTAATTTTTTTTCAGAACCCAAAACTTTTTATCACCACTATTTTGGAAGTTAAAAGAAAATATTATCAAGTTGCCAAAGACGTTTTTAAAAATAATACAAGCTGTGTTTCAGCTGTTGATATTGCTTGTCATGCATTTATTAATGCAAATGCAGTCACGGAGGAAAATTGTAACAAATCTTCGGAATTACTTGCAAAGTACTGTGATTTACTTTTAAAAAACAAAACCCTTACGGATGAAGATCTCGAAAAGGCCCTAAACGAATCAGTAAATTTACCATTAGTTACAGTTTTCTTAATTTTGTATTTATTTGAAGTTATTTGATAAAAAAAAAATAATTTAAAAGTTTAGGTTTTTGTGAAAAGAAACCGATAAATTTCATTTTTAATATAGAAATCTAAACATTTTTTTTAAAGTTTTATTCATTCACCGAAAGTAATTTGTTTCGGTTTATGTTTCTCTTTTTTTACTTATTCGTTTATTTCAATTTATTTTATTTAATTGTTACTTTTGCTTTTTATAGATATCATTATTTAATTACATAGAAAATAAAGATGTCTTCGAGACCTATTATGGGAAATTGTTGTCAAAAAGATTAGTGAGTCAGTCATCAGCTAGTGACGATGCGGAATCTTTGATGATTGGAAAATTAAAGCAAGCATGCGGTACTGAATATACTTCCAAACTTCAGAGAATGTTCCAAGACATTGCAGTTTCTAAAGACATAAACGAGAAATTTAAGCAGCATTTAAAAAATTCCAAGGGACTACTTAATCAGGATTTTTCAATTCAAGTTCTCACTTCTGGATTTTGGCCTTTGAAACAAAATTTCACATTTTCTTTGCCTTCGGAAGTAAGTTTCAGGAATTTTAAATGGACAGGCTGCACGTTATCATTTAATTAATGTTTTAAATTAATTTAAATTTTTAATTTTATTACAGTTGGAAACTTCTGTGGTTAAGTTCACAAATTTTTATGCGTCTCAATATTCTGGGCGAAGATTACAATGGTTGCATAATTTTTCAAAAGGGGAAATTTGCACAAATTGTTTCAAGAATCGATATACTTTTCAACTTTCAACTTTTCAATTAGGAGTGTTATTGCAGTTTAATAATTCTCTGTCGTGGACGATCCAGCAATTGCAAGATTCAACTCAATTGGAAATGGATTATTTGATTCAGGTGAAAACTTCAAAAGGGCTTTTAAACGCAAAAATGTTATTTACCTTCACTTTAATATTTTTGATTCTTATGTAATATAGTTAATATATAGTTAATATTATTAATTATAGTTAACATTATAATATAGTCAATATTATAACTAGCATAGCATAAAATAATTGTTACATTTGTTGCAGATACTACAACTTTTTTTGAAGGCCAAATTACTTGAAACTGAAAGTAAGGAAGAATTGAATCCATCATCCACTATCAAACTTTTCACCAACTACAAAAAGTAAATTTATTTTCTGAACATCGTTTATTTAATTCAACATTTTAGTCAAGTTATTTATATTTCAGATCCTCGGTTTTAAAATTTAAAAAACGTTTTTAAAATTATATTGAACTAGTTAAGTTTCTTTTTTTTTTTCATAATTTATAAAATTAGCAAAATTAGGTTTTAGTTTGTATTTCATAAACAAAAATATTTGTAATAGTTATAATAATAATTGTTAATGATTGTTCGTTATTGTTTATAATTGTTAATAATTGTTTATAATTGTTAATAATTGTTTATAATTGTTAATAATTGTTCATAATTGTTAAAATTGTTCATAATTGATAATATTTATTAATAGTTGTTTCATTCACTTGATTGCAGCAAAAAATTGAGAGTGAATTTCAATGTGCCATTAAAGATAGATAAAAAAGTGGAGCAAGAATCAGTAGATAGAGATATAGAGGAAGGTAGAAAAATTATTATTCAAGCGACAATTGTCCGAATCATGAAGATGAGAAAGACTCTGCAGCATCATGAACTTGTAATGGAAGTGATTAATCAATTGGCTTCCAAATTTAGTCCACGAATTCCTGTTATTAAAGTAAATACATTTTCGAATTGAATATAAACACTTGAAGTTTTCAACATACAATTTTACAACTTTTTTTTAAAAACGATTATTTGCTTTTTTTAAATATAAAACAGAGATAAAATTGCATTAATTCGTTTGATGTTTCAGACCTGCATAGCTATTCTGTTGGAGAAAGAATATCTAGAGCGCAAGAGCGATGAAAAAAATATTTACAACTACCTGGCGTGATTTGTTGATTAGGGACAAGAGTGAGTGACGCTCTATTCAAAAGTTAACTAGAAGACATAAGTATGGTTTCATCCATTAATGAGTTAAAAAAGTTTAATACAAATATATTTTTTGTAAATGTTCTACATGATATTCCACTTAATAGTATTAAAATAACTAATGTTCTCTATTACTGTAAACTACTGCTATTTTCAACTACTGTAAACTTCTACTATTTTCTACTACTGTAAACTACTGCTATTTTCTACTACTGCAAACTACTACTATTTTCTACTACTGTAAACTACTGCTATTTTCAACTACTGTTTTATACTACTGTAAACTACTACTATTGTAAACTACTACTATTTTCTACTACTGTAAACTACTGCTATTTTCTACTGCTGTAAACTGCTACTATTTTCAACTACTGTTTTATACTATTTTCTACTACTCTTTTCAACTACTATTTTATACTATTTTCTACTACTCTTTTCAACTACTATTTTCTACAATAAATATTTTTTACTGTTGCTGTTTTCTAAGTGAAGATTAAATTTTATAAAAAAAAGAATCGTTTCCAGTAATTTTGACTTTCCTGTAACATTCTACTACCATAAAAGCACTTAAAGAAAAATGTATCTTTAAATTTTCTTCAAACATGACATTTAATTCTCTTATCTTTCAGACAATCATGATGTATGCAATAAACTTTTAGCCGATGACCTAAGCTTTATTGCAGATGGTTAAATTACAAATTGGTCATGATTTGCTAAATTAGAATTTTATTTATTTGTATTAATATACCCGCAGAATTGAAAAAATTGATTATCTTTTTCCTACTTGGAATTATAATTAAATATTCTCAAACTGTGTTCTCAAATTAAACATGGCCTAATTTTATTGACAGGAAAAGAAGAGGACAACTGTATAATGAAGCGGAAATAACTATCAGCTGAACGCTTTGAGAATTATTTCTCGTGTATCACACGTGCTTCAATGATTTTATCAAAGTTTGATCACGGAGTTTTGTTATCATTAAACGTGCTTAAAATATCACGTGAATGAAGCACGAGATGACTGATATTTATTTGAAAAAAATACGTCATATTCTGAATCTCCAATGAAAATGTGAAACGTAAAGAAATTTCTTCCTTGTTAAAGGCTCGTATGATGAAGCTTTTCGTTGATTGGATTATTATTCGTCAGTAATTACTTTTCATTCATGAGACACAAATTTATTGCATGATTTCTTAGATTCTGATTTAAATTTATCTTTTTATTAATCTTAATTTTAGTTGACACGTTCTTTCATTCTTTTCTCACTTTCCTCATAAGTCGGAAAGTTTTTTAAAACAAATTTTCCTAATAAGAATATTTTATGTTAGTATTGTCTGATTTTAAAAAATGTTAAGGATTGATGAATTATTTTAAAATGAACAAATAAAGCAATTTTTTAATATATTTGATAAATTATTGACTAGAGAGGAATATTTTTTAGTAGAATTCAAAAATTGTTTATTAAAAGAGAATTTTTTAAATATCGTGACTGGTGAATTACTGATTATAAATATTTCTAATTTTAAAAAAGAAATAGTTCTTATAAATTTCAAAATTTCTGTTACTGATTTAGATTTTGAAATTTAGATTTTTAAGAGAGCATGATTTAGAAGATTCTGATTCTTTTTATAGATTCTTTTAAACAAATTTATAAAATGTTATCAAGTTTTTCTTTAAACTCTTTTTAAGTGTACTTTTTTACTACTACTTCGTGTTTTTTACTTAAGGGCAAAATAACTCTTTGTTACTTTTAGATGAATAGTTGATGATTATCATAAACGAAAAATAATTGATTATCACGATTGAAGTTTTTTTTAGTTAAAAGCTAAATTGATTTTTATTTTATT
Source organism: Ganaspis sp. Gsp50 (assembly GCA_011057455.1). NCBI lineage: Eukaryota > Metazoa > Arthropoda > Insecta > Hymenoptera > Figitidae > Ganaspis > Ganaspis sp. Gsp50. Next base: position 9,140 of record WNHD01001429.1, read on the forward strand.
AATAAATTTATCGAAATTGTTGCGCAATATTTCTGAAATATATCTACTTTTCATTGTTTAATTTAGCGATAATATTAATCTATTCAATCGGGGGATTGTCATTTGCGTTAATGTACTTGTTCTGATCAAACACCTTACTAAAAGTGTTTAGTAATCACTTTAAAATTGACTGTAGTATAAAAAAAAGGATTAATTGATTTTTCAGAGTAGTTTCAATTAAAATTGTAAATATTAAAATATTAAATTAAATATTATATGTAATATTTATCTTTTAAACTAAATGTTTATCTTTTAAATTAAATATTTATCTTCTAAATTAAATATTTAAATATTAAATTAAAATTGAATGACATTAAATATACTAAAACATTTAAGTACTTTTTGAGAAAACAGTAAAATTGTGTTTACACATTTTTTGTTTACAAACAAAATTTATATAAAGAACTAGCAATTTATATATATATATGAAATGTTAAAATTTGAAAAGAAACTAATTTCATACTTGAATTTATAATTATTTACTTTATCATTTAAAGAATTCAAGTGACGTAAAACACAGAGAGTTAAAAATAAAAGAGAATTTCGAAAAGCGTATTTTCTACGGATTTCAAATGTTGCTTTAGGTGGTTTTAAAATCAAATTTAAAAAGCACTTTTTTCGATTAATGAAATGTCTGAAGTTATAAAAACGAGAAAAGATGAATGACAATTACAAACAATTTTTAAATTGAAAAATTCTCTTAAATTCATTAAATAAGTAACAGAAATTTTATCTATCGAGTGAAAAAATAAATTTGAATGTATTATTAAAATCAGTCACGGAATAATTATTTTTACAGCAAGAACACATTTTTGAAATAAAAATAAATTCTTAAACATAAATTCTCACTAAAATGAAAATTTATAGTAAAACATTTTAATTCGATGATAGTTATTAGGGATTAGAAAATAAATATTACGATCAAAATTAACGATTCGATTAAAAAAATTAAAAGCCAGAATATTTCACTCTAGATTTTACAATATTCATTCTTCATTTCCGATATATTATTGATTAAAATATTAATATTATTGAATATATTGATATTATTGAATACTTGAGTCAAGAATAAATGATTGATAAATATTGTTTCGGCGTTGACCAGAATCAAACTGTTGTTTTAAATAATAACGAGTGTTTGTTCTGCTGCTGTCTTTTATTTGTAAATTTGTACCAAGAGACAAAAAGTCTTTTTGGTAAAAAAAAACAAAGACTTATTAACAAAATATGTAAATAAACTAAACTAAACAAAGACTTTTTGTCTCTGTACAAATTTATAAATAAAAGATAGTCCAGCAGGACAAACACTTATTATTTAAAACCACATACAATAAATAATTGAGTTAAGAATAAATGATTGGAATAGTTATTCTTGATTCCAGAGTCAATATTCTTAATTGCAGAATACATATTCTGGAAGAATGAATAATTTTCAATAAATTTTCATACATTTTCCATAAATTTTACATAAATTTCACATAAATTTCAATAATATTCCGGAATTAAAAATAATATTCTTGATGTCTAAGTAATTATTCCGGAATTAGAAATAATATTCTTGATTCCTGAATAATTATTCCGGAATTAGAAATAATATTCTTGATTCCTGAATAATTAATCTGGAATCAAAAATATTGATTCTTCATTCGAAAATATTCTTATTTCCAGAATATATCATTATTATTCTAGAAACAATTATTCTGGAATCATGAATAATTATTCAAAAATGCAGAATATTTATTCTTTATTCGAAAATATTCTTATTTCCGGAATATATCATTATTATTCTGGAATCATGAATAATTATTCAAAAATGCAGAATATTTATTCTTTATTCGAAAATATTCTTGTTTTCAGAATATATAATTATTATTCTAGAATCAATTATTCTAGAATCATGCATAATTATTCAAAAATGCAGAATATTTATTCTTTATTCGAAAGTATTCTTATTTTCAGAAAATATTCTTATTTCCAGAATACATAATTATTATTCTAGAAACAATTATTCGGGAATCATGAATAATTATTCAAAAATGAAGAATATTTATTCTTGATTCGAAAATGTTCTTATTTCCAGAATATATAATCTTGCTTTGAGTATATTTATTTTTATTCCAAAATATTTGTTCTAGATTCCAGAGTACATAATCTTAATCCAAACATATTTATTCTTGATTCCAGAAATCGTATTTTTGATTCTAGAAAACGTATTTTTAATTCTAGAAAACGTATTCTTGATTCCAAAAACCTTAATCTTGATTAAAGTATTAATTTTCATGAAAGGAAATATTTTTTCTTCAAACAAAAATACCCTCAGACTGATTTTAGTGAAATTTTTCCTCAGATCAAGCGTATTTTTCGAAAAATTTAAAAGTTTAGAAAAATTTTAAAAGAATTAAAATTTTTCTTTAAAACATCTCAAGAATTTTAGAAGAATTTGTTAAAGAAAAAAATCAAAGATAAGTATAAAAAAGTATAGAGTTAAAGAAAAAGTTAAAGAAGTTAAAGAAGTTAAAGAAGTTAAAGACAAGGTTTGTGAAAATAATTTCTGACTGGAAAAATAATTCAATTTCGAAGGAAGTGAAAAGACGATTTTTTGAATTCGTCTTGAAACTGGGGTACGTTTTGTGAAGAGAACGAAAAGCATAATCAAGCGACAATTATGGTAGGATTAGCGATACATATAGGGGCCCCTCTACCCGTCCTCAGAAATTTGCTCCAATCTCTTGCACACGCTCTACCTCGTGCACCAGCTAATCAAACCAGCTATATAAAGTGACAAACTGCCTTCCACCTACGTATCAGTGCTACCGCGATATTCGCGAGGCGCCGATTGCCTCTGATCCTTCTTTTCTATTTTTCCTTTCTTACAAGCTCGAGTTCCCCTTACAGTTGACCCTCACTAAGTGCCCGCTTGGCAGACAGAGGATTCGCCAACATTACTCTATTGATGATTGCTTGCACCAACTCGGTCATTAGGTCAATCCTTTAACTTCAATTTTTCTTTTTATTCTTGCAATTTCTCTTTTTCAACTTTTTTTCACATTTAAGCAACATTGCAATTCTAGTTCTATTTTTTTCGAGTTTGAAAAGTTCTTCCAAATCTTCCTACTTTTGTGAGACATTGTGTGCTGAAGGTAAAATTTTATTTATTTATTACACTTATATTTAATTACTTCACTTTTATTTAATTACATCACTTTTATTTAATTACTTCACTTTTATTTAATTACTTTACTTTTATTTAATTACTTCATTTTTGTTTTTAGCACTAAAACAACGTCAAATAATTTTTTTAACAAAACGAAAAAAGATTCAAATTTAATTTATAAACTTGTGGATTGTATTATTTTATTTTTCTAGTTACAGAATGTTTTTGTAAACAAATTGCTTTAATAGGAGAAAAACATTTTTAATAGTAAGAAAGCTTTTTAGTAAAAAATCTTTGTAGTACTTTTTTTTTGATAGCAAAATATTTTGTTGATAGTAAAATACGTTTTTGATAGTAAAATACCTTTTTGATAGTAAAATACCTTTTTGATAGTAAAATATCTTTTTGATAGTAAAATATCCTTTTGATAATAAAATATCTTTTTGATAGTAAAATATCTTTTTGATAGTAAAATATCCTTTTGATAGTAAAATATCCTTTTGATAGTAAAATATCCTTTTGATAATAAAATATCTTTTTGATAGTAAAATATCTTTTTGATAATAAAATATCTTATTGATAGTAAAATACATTTTGAACAATTTTTTGCAAGTTAAAAAAAATCTTTATTTTAAAATTATACTTTTCAGAAATTTCTGACAATTACATATTTCTTGTATATAAATACAATTATATTTTATTTTATTCTAAAAATTCCATTCTATTCAATTATATTTTGTTAATATTTTATTTTATTCTAACAATTCCATTCTATTCAATTATATTTTGTTAATATTTTATTTTATTCTAAAAATTTCATTCTATTCAATCATATTTTGTTGATATTTTATTTTATTCTAAAAATTCCATTCTATTCAATTATATTTTGTTAATATTTTATTTTCCGAAATTTCAAATATTAATTACTGTTAAAATAAAAAATAATTGTAAATAAATTGCAAAATTGTAAATTGTAGTAAATCAGTTTAATGTTATAAATAAAAAAAAAATTAAATCCACATGTTTAAAAATTGAATTAAAATTCGAACCATTTTTGTATTGTTTGTATAATTTTATAATTCATTGTTGTCTTTATAATAATAATTTTAAAAATATTATTAGTTACAATAATATTTTTTGCAGTACAAATTAATTAAAAAAATTAATTAAATGAATATTAATTTTTTCGTTTTTTTGTTACAGCTCGAATTTAATTTCTGCAAAGTCACGGAAAGAAGAATTATTATTCAGAATTCAATTGCTTGGGAAATCTGTATTAATTACTGATGTATTTGCACTTAAATTGTGATTCCTTTCATCTAAATTGTTTCAATTAATTCAAAGCCGACTATTCGTATCTCGATTCTTTGGTGATATTTCTACAAATTGGAAAAGATTTCTTTCAATTTAAATAATAAATAATATTAATATTTATTAATAATCTTCAATAATCTACAATAATCTACAATAATCTTTAATAATCTACAATAATCTACAATAATCTTTAATAATCTACAATAATCTACAATATTTTAATAATATTTAAAATATTGTATCATAAATTTCACATTATTTGCATCAAATAATTTGAACATTAATTATCTGGACCACAATCGTTTTTATCAAAATTAATTGATATAAAATTTGAAGAAAATGAAGCGATCGTTTTTGATTCTGTGTTTCGCGATTATTTTACGAGATTCTTGTCAATCACCTGGAGATAATGAAGGTAAATTGTCAGTTCAATTAATTTACTACCTGTTTTTAATTATTCGTTTTTTATCTGCGTATTGGAAATCTAAAGTTGCCTGGTGTTTTTACATAACTTAAAAAACTTATTTGTTTCATAAGTACTGGGTTCAATCAGTATTTACATTTTTGTTGCATAACTCTTTTTAAAAATTAAATTTTCGTATTTTCGTCCAGAACCGAAAGTTCTTTTTCAAGCAATCTGACAGCTTCAAGAATTTAATTTTCATTCGGAGAGTAACTTCTGGGGGAGTAAAACTTCCTCTTTTTTCTTCTTAAAATTTATTTTTAAAATAACAGTAAAAATAAAACTGATGAATGTAAAATCAAAATCAATACAAGTAATAAAAATAAAGATATTGGAAATAAAAATAAAGATGTTGGAAATAAAAATAAAGATATTGGAAATAAAAATAAAGACATTGTAAATAAAAATAAAAAAATGTGAAAGTAAAAATAAAAAATTGTGAAAATAAAAATAAAAGAAATATGAAGATAAAAATAAAAGAATTAATAATGAGAAACAAAAATAGAAAATAATTATAGCAAGGATAAATGTCTTGAATAACTTTGTTTAAAAATGTGTATATAAATAATGATATAAAGAAAAAAAACATTGTACAAAGAAACATATTGCTTATATCGCAAGTAATTTGAATTTTCTTTAACTATTTCGCATTGAAAACAATTGTGTAAGTTTTATCTTTTCGGTAGTTTTTCCTTATTTGAATTTTAATGTAAAAAAGAAAATACTGAAATGTATCTTTGAAACATGACTTATCCAGACAATTTTTACTTTAATCGTTGTCTTTAATTTGTAATTAACTTTTAAATTCCATTGCTGTGAACAATATCTATCTCTAAACTTTTTATATAATTATTATACAATTTTTATTATATTATTTATATAATTTTATTGTGACCTTTTCAGATATGTCTTTTTGGCTAAAATCGGGACAAGAAAATCTGCAAAGGGTGCTATCTTTTCGAAATTTGGAGAAAAGAGCAAAAAACGTTATTATATTTATCGGAGATGGAATGGGAATTTCAACAATAACTGCAGGAAGAATATTTAAAGGACAGAAAAAAGGCTTTTCTGGAGAAGAATATAAACTCAACTTTGAAACTTTTCCCAATTCTGCGCTTGTGAAGGTATACTTGAAAATTTGTTTATATCATAAAGTTTATGCTAAAATTATTTTGATCAAAGACTAAAGATAATATTTTAATACATAAAGCACGATTACGTGAAAAAACAAAGGCAAATATTGACAATGAAGCATAAATAAAAAAATAAAATTATAAAGAACTCAATGAAAATAATACAATACGGTAAAATTAAAATAACAAAAAAGAAAATAAATAAAACTGAAAACAGAACTTTCTCTATAAAGAAGCAAAAATAAGTAGATAAATAAATAAAAACAATGCTTCCCTATGAGGAAGCAAAAAATTAGAAGAATTAAATAATTAAAAAGAACTACAAAATCGAAAATGAATTATTTTATGTATAAACGAAAATTTTTCATTTTTATCATTTTTATCAGTTTCCTTATTTTTAACCTAAACGTAGACGTTTTTTCACCACAGTTTCAAAAATAAGGAAAACGAAGAAAGTCAATATTTTTTTATTCATTCGTTTTCTTAACGATAAAAGTTGTTAAATTATGCGTTCCAAGAAGTTAATTGTTTATAGTTTAATTTACAATGTCAAATAATTAAAGTGGCCTACTTTTATCTCGAGGAAGTAAAAAACTGAGGTCGTTTTTTTATATTGGAGACATTGAACCAATTTAAAAAAAAAGAATGTAAAAAATAGTAATAAAAGAAGTGCATTGTATTTTCCTATTCTCAAACGAAACGAATTTAAATAAACGAACTTAAACTTCTAAACTAATTTCTTTTTCAGACGTACAACATTGACAGACAAGTTCCTGATTCTGCAGGAACTGCCACGGCAATATTTTCCGGGGTCAAGAGCAGATATAAAATTCTTGGTCTAGACGCAAAGGCTCAAGTAAATAAATGTGATAAAAAAATTAACGAAGCTGCAAAATTGAGTACAGTTGCAACTTGGGCTCAAGAATCTGGGATGGGCACAGGTAAATTTTTGTGCTAAAATAAACTAAACAAAAATTACTTTTCAGAATAACGAAACTTCTCGGGTCTTTTAGATAAGGATAAAGTAAATTGTTCACTTTCAGTATATTCTAAAATATTTTCCAATGTAAAACTTTGAAGTAGAATATTAACCAACGTAAATTTGATATTTTTTTATTTTTTATTTACTCAGCTTTTGTGTAAAAAATGTAAACAAATTAATGTATTTTTAGAAAATGTGTTGAAATTGTTTTTTCGTTATTTTTAATTGTCGTTTTTTTATTTACGATGTTAGTTGGAAGTTTATTAACTGAAAAGTACGTATTTTAAATATTTATTAGTCCAGTATAATAATAGAGTATAATAGGCCAGGATATGAATAATAGAAATAAAAAAGAGTAGAAATAAAAGAGAAACAAAAAGAGTAGATGAAATTATTGGACATTTTTGTATTTTTGGATGCGGATTTAAAGCTCCGTTTGAGAGGAAAGGGCCTGATTTTTACTCGGGGGAACACACTTTGTGAACATGAACTTGAACTTCGATTTACTCGAGAAGACATAATGATGGTTTAACTGCAAGTTGCATAATACCATCTATTATATTACATCCATTACACTCAGTGTGCATACATTTTATTTTTTAATGTCTGTCGTTCACTTTTCACACATTTTTTCCTAATTTTATTATTCTTTTTAGAAACCCATACAGGAAATGAGCCAAATTAGATTTTTTATTAAAAAAAATTAAAAATTGTAAAAATTTAGTTTACGTAAAATAAATTGTAGAAACAAAAATGATTATTTATCTTTTTTTAAACAAATGTCAAAATTTCAGAAATTAAATTCAGTTCTGTAAATTCAAATCAAGAGATAGAATTAAAATTTTCAATCGACTAAAATCAGTTATTAATTAACTGATTTTAAAAAAATAATTAATTTAAAAACTGATTTTAAATTAATTATTAAGAATAATTAAATTCAAATCATTGAATTAAAATTGCAATTTATAAAATTGAGCCAAATTAGATTTTTCATTCAAAAAAATTCTAAATTGTAAAAATTTAGTTTACGTAAAATTGTAGAAACAAAAATTATTATTTATCTTTTTTTAAACAAATGTCAAAATTTCAGAAATTAAATTCAGTTCTCTAAATTCAAATCAAGAGATAGAATTAAAATTTTCAATCGACTAAAATCAGTTATAATGCAAATTGAATCTAAATTAGGGGATTTGAATAATTAAATTCAAATCATTGAATTAAAATTGCAATTTATAAAAATATTGTAAACTTTATAAAATACTTTTTCTGATGATTTTGAGAGCGTGGAAAATCTGATGAGGCAGTAAATTATTGCAATCATTGCACGGTTTTTCGCTGTATTTAAAAAAATCAGGATTTCATAGAATTTTGTCAAACTTATGATTTTCTCTACAACTGAAAATTTGAACGAGATAAAATAACCGAAAATTGAAGAAAATTTGAACGAGATAAAATAACCGAAAATTGAAGAAAATTTGAACGAGATAAAATTTAATAGAAGGTCAATGGTCAAGAAATAAAAATAAAATGAAGATAATTTCAAAACAGTGATTACAATTAAATAATCAAGAATCATTGATCGATAATTTGAGATAAATTAATTTTAAAGCGTATCTTAATCGTTTTCATGGTACCAATATATTGACTTTTCCGCATTCCTGAAGATAAATTTTGATTTATGATAGAGCTTCTAAAATCAATCTATGTAAAAAATGTTATCTCTTTTTTTCCTGTTTACAGAAACTGGGTTTCTTTTCATTATAATAGCAATTATTTTTTATCTTTAATCATTTTTGTCACGGATCTCGTGCAATTTGTTTCTTCATTTTATGTTACTTTTCTAAATTTTAATTGTTTTCAATTTTCATTGTTTCCAATTTTTATTGTTCTTTCCTTGTTTTTTTCTTGTTTTTTTCTTGTTTTTTTCTTGTTTTTCTTATTTTTTCTTATTTTTTCTTGTTTTTTCTTGTTTTTTCATTGTTTTTTTATTTTTCTAATTTGTGTTGTTCTATCTTTAATGTTAATGATAAAAGACTAATAAAAAGCGATCTAAAAATATATCATGATAGAAAATGTTATTCAATCAAGTCGTAATTCCTAGATGCTGTTTCTAAAATTACAACTGGACCCATCTACGTCAATATCTACTTAATTCTATTAAGTCACTGTGGGAAAACTTTATGAAAAAGATTTGTGTCTATTATTTAACCTTCTATGAAGATCTATGTATTAAATTGTTGCAAGTCAAACCAAGTGCAACAGGAAACATTTGCTTTCTAAAAATACCAAAGTATTGCATAAAAATTTTTACAAGAGCCTTTCAGGCTAAAAATGCTTTAAATTGTACAATTGAATTCGTCTTAATAATTGATTTCTAAAAAATAATTGGGATTGTATTTTGATTTGAAAATAACATCAACAATTGATGATTTATTATAATTTTCATTAATAATTAGTAATTAATAATTAATAATTAATAATTAGTAATTAATCATTAATCATTAGTAATTAATCATTAATAATTAGTAATTAATAATTAATTAATTAATTAGTCCGGGACAATTGAAATATTTTTAATCATATTTATTTTTTTTTAAATATATCCTTTTGTTCACTCTGACCGTTCAAAAAAATGTTTATCAAAAATTAATTATTTAACGTGTTTATTATTATGTTTATTATTATATTTATTTTATTTACGTTCATTTGGTTTAAAAATAAAAAGAAAGTAATTCTCAATAGATTTCTTGGCCTCAATGATTCGAGGACGAAATTCTATTTAACTTTGAAAAAAATTACTAAGTAGGAGTGAAATCTTTTGTAATAGTAATAATTGTAAAATTCATAATTAGTAAAAACTTTAAGTACAGAAGTAAAAAATATTATGTATCAATTGACCAATGAGCGTGTCACGAATCAATTAGGAATCAGTACATGCAGGGCCTTGGTAAGGCTACACGTTGTGAAAATATATTCAATCACTGAGGCCACCAGACGACCTTCTTTTTGTCGAGGGAACCCTTCGATGTTTTTCCTATAAACTAATTTTACAAAAATTAATTTCTATCTTACTAAAATCTTTCGAACCGTCACCGAAATCTGAAGCGAAAGAAACTACACAAAGAAACTATCTAAGCAAAAAATCCATAAAAGAAAAAATTCAAGTCTCTTTTTTTAAAAAAATAGAAGAAATTAATGAGGTAGAAAAATAAATAGACAACTAAATAGACAAATAAATAGACAAATAAATAGACAAATAAATAGACAAATAAATAGACAAACAAATAGACAAATAGAGAAATAAATAGAAAAATAAATAGACAAATAAATAGACAAACAAATAGACCAATAGACAAATAAATAGAAATAGAAATAGAAAAATAAATAGAATGAAATTCATTATTATTCATTATGATTTATTGATAAAGAAATAATTTTAAGTGGCAAATAATAAACAATATTATGACAATTCTTTATTTGTAAACTAAGAAAGTTTACAAATAAGATAAGAGAAGTATTTTGAGATTAGATTTGATTTGAAATTCAAATATTAAATCTTTCTGTATTAAATATTTGCATATTGTTTTTCAGGTTTTGTAACGACTACACGTGTCACTCATGCGACTCCAGGGGCTCTATATGCTCACACAAATAATCGAGATTGGGAATGCGAAACTGAAATCCCCAGAGAATATAGGACGTGTGTGAAAGATATCGCAAGGCAATTAGTAGAAGATTTGCCCGGAAAAAATTTCACGGTACAAAAAAGCAATTTTTAAGTCGATATTTCGCTTCATTTCACACTAAACGAAAAAATGTAAACGATAAATCTTTTTTTTTTAATACGGTGCTCTAAAAACTCGACATTTTACGCACTGGTGCGTAAAAAGTACTTTTAGCGCACTAGAGAGAGTATAAAGTACTTTTAACGCACTGGAGAGAATAAAAAGTACTTTTAACGCATTAGAGATAATAAAAGTACTTTTACCACACTAGGGAGAGTATAAACTACTTCTAGCGCACTAGGAAACGTAAAAAGTTGACTTTTTAGCACTGTACAAAAAAGTTGTACAAAAGTTGTAAAAAAGTTGTAGATTGTACAAAAAATTTTGTGTGCAAAATGGGCGCAAAATCAATTATTAGAAAACTGTAAAAGAAACTGTAAAACTTTGAAAAAATTCGCAAATTTCATTTGTGGTTTTTGAATTCAATTATTTATTTTACTATTAATTTGATCATGTTTTTCTCACATTTCTTTTAAAAGCTCTCTCAGTTACAAATAATATATTCTTGCGAAATAGATAAAGATCCTGCTTCAATAAAGTATTGTTTTTACATTTGTAATGGATCAGAATAATTAGCAAGGCAAAAATAATTATTTTCTCTCTCTGTGAATTTAATTGACAGAGTACATTTACAAAGAGAACATTTTCTACTTTATTATGTTTATTGCATTCGTTTTATAATTTTAAATATTTTTTACGAGGACTCGTTTTACAGTTTGGAGCATTTGTGAGTGCGCTAAACAATGTTAATTTTTGTTATTAACAAATACTCAATAAACTAACACCAAAAGAAAAAAGTTCAAGGTTTATAGTTACGACAATTAACGAAGAAATTGAAATTATCTTTTTTTTCGCAGTTGTTTTAAATGATAATTAAAATTATAAATAAATACATTTTTTCACTCTCATTATTGATGAGAATGTAATGCATTTTTTCTGTTTTAGGTAATAATGGGAGGTGGAGGACAATGTTTGGGGATTCCCACAAAAAACGTGACTCGTGACTTGTGTAAAAGAGAAGATGGACTCAATTTAGCAGAGGTTTGGGAGAAAAATAATCCTGGTGGTAAAGTTGTTACTAATCTTGAGAACTTGATGGATATTGACATCGCAAACACTTCGAAAATTATGGGAATTTTTGGCAGCAGTCACATTGAATATAGCGCCGTTAAATCCAAAGAAACTCCTTCTTTGGCAAACATGACTTTACAGGCCATAAGACTCCTGAAGAAGAATAAAAACGGTTTCTTACTACTGGTAATTAAATAATGTTCTTGTATTATTTTTTTATTCAATCCATCAAATTCTACTCACAATTCTTCATGACATTTTCTTTCAAATATTTTCTTTACATCACAATTATATTCTTCATATAATATTATTATTATATTCTGCATATTTTTAGTTTTTTAATTATTTAGCTTCCTCATAGGGAAGCATTATTTTCGGTCCGTATTTCGATTTTCCAAAATTAGTCTAAATCAACTCAATTTCATCCAAAAAGCATAAATACGAAGTTTCAGGCCAATGTCCAGATGTGTGTGTGGTCGTTTCTTCGTGGGCTCTCTATATCGAGAACGCTTTGACCGATTTTAATTAAAATTGGCACAGTTATTACACTCATAAAAATCAAGAAACAGACACAAGGAATTTTAGAAATAACCAATCAAACAAATTTGAGAGTATTTTTTCCTCTAACAATATAGTTTTTTCATAAAATTTTATCGTAATTACAATTTAAATTAAGCAATAAAAAAATTTAATTCCTTGCATCGAGAAGAATCGATTGACCTATATAAAGTACATATTTCACAAGAATGAAAGAAATAAATGACAATTTTGTCCAATTTTTGACAATTATTGAAGCTGAATTTTTTTAAGTAACTTTGAAAATGGTTATTTTTTAGAGACTGTTCTTTTGGGAAAAATGGCCTAAATTAAAATAACACTTTGACACTCGTCTGGATCAATTAGAAATTTAAAAAATTGTCAAGGTGTCAAGTTGCATACTTTATTAAAAAATCATGTTTCATATTTTTGCAAATTTGACAGTGTTCCGGAAACTTTTCTTAAATTATTCTTTTTCCATTCGAT
>WNHD01001430.1:0-11087 GCA_011057455.1 Ganaspis sp. Gsp50
ATATATTACAGGTTTATTTTTAACATCATAAGGGTACAAGAAAGCGAAAAAAATAAAATAAAAAAAAATTTTGTTTTGAACCGCAAGTACGCCTTAAAATACACAGAGAAAAATAGTAAGTAAAGTTTATAAGTTTGCAATTTTTCTCTGTGTTAATATTGATAAGTGAAATTTACTCAATTTTATTTAAATAATATTTACCTGCCTTTTTGAGTAAAATGTACCTACTCAAAATGTTAAGTAATATGTTCTGAAAAAACTACTTTATCTATTGAAGTAGTTGAACTACTACGCTTAATTTCTTAGGTAGATTTAATTTAATTTTTATTTTATTTTACATAATTTTGAGTATAGATTTCACTCGCAATTTTTCTTCGATTCATGGCGATTGTAGTATGGTTTAAATATAATGGTTTATACAAAAAAGAATATGTTGCTTTTCAAAGCATCACCTGTTAAATTCCAAGATGTTTTGGAATTCTACCGATATATGGCTGTAAAAATTCAAATGCATCTTGGAATTTAACAACGAAATATTGAAATTCACAGTTTTCTTCGTGTGCAGATACGATGGTTTAGAAATACATTGGTTTAGATATACAATGGTTTAGTTATGCAATGGTTTAGATATACAATGGTTTAGATATATAATGGTTTAGATATAGAATGGTTAAGATATACGATGGTTTAGATATACGTTGGTTTAGATATACCTTGGTTTATATACGATATGATTTTCAAGGCGTTGTTGTTTTTCAAGTGACACTGCTTGATTAAATATATATAATTTTTAGTGAAACAAAAGTACAAGTTCTTACAGTGCACTTTAGTCTGGATGTAGTAAACTGCTAGGATTTATCTAAGGATTAAATCCCTAAGGGTATGACGACGACGAGACAGTCAACCCCTTTTTAGCACTTCCTCGGGCTTTCTCTGGTCCATTCTCTCTCGCCCAAGTCTCTCCAATCTGCCGCATTGAATTTGCATATATAAGCTATTAAGCAGCTCTTTTCATTTCCTCTCGTTTATGACAGTTTAGTTGGAATAATGTTATACAAGATTGCTACGAGAACAGTTCCCTGAGCATAATCATATTTCCACCGGCTGATTAATGCTCACTATTTTATCGCGACCTTGAATCATCAGTTATAAGAATGGTCCTCCTGCTGCCTCTTTCAGCTTCCGCGAGATACGACACGTTGTTTCAAATTGTCGCTTAGGTAATTATTCATCCTTCTATTTCTTCTTTTACTATTTTCCTTCCTTGGTTTGTTACTCTTTTTCCAATTCTTCTTTGTCCTTTTCCTGCTTTCTTTCCTTTTATAGGAAATTCTTTTATATAGAAAGAATATATATTCTTTTTTATGGAAACTTTTGTGCTCTTTTTTATAGAAACTCTTGTGCTCTTTTTTATAGAAACTCTTGTGCTCTTTTTTATAAAAACTCTTGTGCTCTTTTTCGTAAACTAGTTTGATAATGCCTTGAGGAAAAAAAACTTGTGAAAGAACACAGACGATTCCTGTTAAGATTCATAAATTTATCAGGGGTTGATACTGTGCTACATTCGCAAGTCGTTCTCAATATTTCAGTGACTTGGAGCTGTATTAGGTTATTTACGACCTATTGCTTATGAATTACCGTCCCTCGCTTATGTATGTTTCAACCCTAAGAAGAATTTATTTCTCTTTCATCCCACTTTCCAGAAGTACTTGTTTTACACTCCGAGCCATTTCATTTCTAAAATTTTTAACGCCCTGTTTTAACATTTTGCAAATTGCGACTACTGATTAGAATTCTATCAAGTTTTCTTATTGCTTATTATTTTCTTTATTATTATTGTTATATTATTGCTCGTATTATTGTTAGCAATTTATTATCATTATGTTCAAAAAGAGTTTGTAAAAACAATATATTTATTGTTAATATATTAACAATAAATATATTGTTTTTTCACCATAGATATGCACAATTGGCAGACAATTTTAAACCAATCTTTCAATTCAATCAATTTTAAGATTGAACAATAAAAAGAATAAAAAATTCTTACTGACAATTGTCAGTCGACGATTGACTCAGCTTTTTAGAACACATTCAATTTGGTTAAGATGTCAGTGTTAGAATTGTCCTTTTTTGAGATTTGAGTCGAAACTCGTTGCGATTAATTATTCGCTATCGGCGTCGTATATCAGGTTTGATAATTAAACACGTAATTATAGAATCTTGAGGCGTGGCCCCAGGGCGAGAATGGAGCTAGCCATAAATATTAGGCCACTACAAATTAAAGAACCCTCCCCCGTCTTTATTGCAACATTTTTAATTACAGTGAAATGGCTGGAAATTTTTTTAACCTCGCACCCTGTTCTCTGCCTCGACGAAACTATGAACAAGTCGATCTGCAATGTTAATTAAAACGGAGCGTTCACTTGGCGGACCGCGTGCTGCCCTGAATTCTTTCTTTGTAATCTTTTCCCATTCAATTTCGCAACTTTCAATTGCCGTAGTATTTTTCTAAACAAAATTTAACTGCCTTTTTTCTCTCGCATCGGTAAACAAAAGAAATGTACAAAATTGGAAATAAATATTATAAATAGCAAACATTTTTGCGAAATGTTTTAATAAAATTGATACTCTCTAAATCTGAATTAATAATTTTTTTACTCATAAAGAGTTTGGATTTTTATTAGTAGTTTTTACTAATTGATAGTCTTTCTTACTCTCTAAATTTGAATCAGTGAAAAAGTCACTGATTTAACCAGTGAACGAACATTTCACTGATTTTCCAGTGAATCTCGCACTGAGAACCAGTGAATCATCACTGATTAAACAGTGAAAAATCACTGATTCAAATAGTGATAAAAATTTTTCACTGATTCAACCAGTGACTATTCACTGGGCAAACGAAACCGTACTTCTTCAAATTTAGAGAGTATAGATTTTAGTTAAACTTAGGGCAACAGAGACTTTTTTAGTTAAACTTTTCATTGTTCCGGATAAAGCATTTTTTGCGTGTAAAAATGAAGAAGGAAAGTAAAAAAAGTAAAAAGAAAGTAAAGTAAAAAAAAAGTAAAGTGAAAAAAAAGTACGCTAAGAAATAGAAATGAAAAAAAATAAATAGATGTAGAAATAGAAATAGAAATAAATAAGAAATAAAAATAAGGAACCGAAATAAAAAGTTAGTGAATAGAAAGAAAAATAAATAGAAGAAATAGATAAATAGAAATAAATAGAAGAAATAGATAAATAAAAATAAATAGAAGAAATAGATAAATAAAAATAAATAGAAAAAATAGATAAATAAAAAATAGATAAAAAATGTTGAGAGGAAAATAAGGAAAAAGAACGAAAATAAAGTATGGAGACTTCAGTTACAAATCACATAAAGTGCTTTATATTGAGAGCAAGATTACAGCTTGCTCTGTGATATATAAATCCGATTATCGATGCAAAGAAGTAAATTTTAATAACCATCTATCTTCCTGGTGTGACAAGGAACCCAATTGGCCTAGAGCATTGAGGCGTGTACAAGAGCAGTCGATAAAATTGCGAGTCTTTTGTGGATTTACAAAGCAAGCTTGTATTAAAAAAAGGAAAACAAATGTCACAGACAAATTTACAGTTTCTTTAGAAATGGATTTATGAAATGAAACGCTTACTCAAGTGTTCTTTATATACTGAATTACAAGTCAGTGGAGAAAATGATGTTTATTGCAATTTTAGTCTCATGCATCAGAAATCTAGACTTTAATATATTTGTTCAATCAAAAATGAAAAAGAGAATGACACTCATCATTCCATCTAATGGAGGCAGATTGTCCAGGGAGTACTTGCCAATTAAAGTAGGCGCAGGAGAAGATATATAAGGAGAAGATGGTCGAGGGTTTGATTCAAGAATCAAGTTTCCACCACAGAGGGAAATGCAAAGTTCTGTGTGTCAATTCTCAGAGCAATCTACGGATGCAGATTAGAAATTTGTACTTTATCTCTCAATCGGATTTCCCACTCTCTAATCAAAAGTTAAAAAATTTGTTAAATAAAAACGTTTCTTCTTATCTGATAATTCGAAAATTGTTTCAAAAGAATCACTGAAAAAAAGAAGTATTGTTTTCCGCTCATTTTTGGCTGGAACCGTTTACATAAGTGTCAGTTTGGATTGATTTTAAGACCAAAAAATGACTTTGTCTTGTTTTAAGCCACAAAATTAACTGATTGTGTAAACGGTTTAAAACTTTCTTTTTTCTGTGAATAGTAAAAGCATTTTTTGAATTCCTTTTTTTAAAAACTTTGATTTTCACGCGTTGATATTACTGTAAACGACAATGTGTGTTTATGAAAATGAGGAAGATAGTAAAGGTCAATATCTGTCGACCTCTCTTTGGAACGACCCTTTCTAAACGAAATGAACTTTCCTTGCTATAAGCCTGCTAATAGCGATTTCATTTTTTAAATGATTGACACTTTTATCGCATTCTTTTAAATCGATTCTTTGGAACTTAACGATTTTTAAATTGTTCTTTATTGATTCTCGGAAATCGACAATTTTCTTTATAGGTTTTTCAATTATTTATGATTCCAATCGGAATTCCAGTAAGATAGGTCATTATTCTATCAACTTCAATTTGGAATGAATCAACTTCAATTTTAATTAAGTCAACCAGAATTTAATAAATTGACTTTTTGTAATTCGATAATATTTATTAGCTTTCTAGTAATGCAATTTGAAATTTTTATTAAGATTTGCTATCACGTTGGTTTTAACCAGAATTCTAATAAGAATTACTAACACCTTGTTTATGTGACCTCGACTGAGAAAAGAGTGTTATCGACCAAAAATTTTGTTTTCTCAAGACTAATTGTATTTTATTTTTAAGACTGTGAAAACGTTAAAAACCAAAATTCGATTTTTTTGACGATAACACCCTTTTCTCAGACGCGGTCACATATAGTAGGTATATTTTGGTCTACTATAATTCTAGTTAGATTTACTAACATTCTAGTGCCTCCAACTAGAACTGTATGGATAAACCAATAAAAATTTAGCAATTCGTACTAGAATTCTAATAAGATAGTTCTTTAGTGATTCTAATTTGAATTCAATTAGTGTCAGATTTAATATATAGCACTCTGTCAATTCCAACTAGAATTTTAGTCAGATTAACCAAAATTGGGTAATTCCTATTAGAATTTTAACTATAGGTGATATAATAAAAGACCTTTCAACCAGAATTTTAGAGAAACCAAAAGTCCAGAATTATACTCTCATTGTCTAGAATTTAGGTGTAATTTATTTTAATTTAATTTAGCATAAAATTATTCAAATTCAACTCTAAAAATATTCAAATTCCAAAAGAAGAGAAAAATGAATATTTAACCGTATAGGAAGCATTCGACTCTGGTCTTGGGATTTTTGCTACATATTCTTATGAATGAAACTAAAGAAAGAGAAAGAATAAAATAAAAAACCGAGATCGTTCTCATCAATAATAAAACAGTAGAGCGAACATTTTTTGGGGGTTTGGAAAAGTCCTCGCGTTACGCAGCAGGGCTCTACTCATTTATTCCATAAATCTGACAATAAATAACGGGCATATTGGGGAGTCGCGTGTATTTGCCCCGTACGTCCTAAGGGATAGGTAAGTGGCTCCTGCTTATCGCGTGTCCCACAAATGCGCCGGAACGCATTTAAAATGTATTGAAGTGTCACGGGGCGCTGGCTTTTCCGGATTTTTACATTTTTCATCCAGAACGCGAAGGCCAGCATCCAGCCAGCTGGATTAGTGAGTTATTGTTGCTTCTAAGTGTCTTGGTCAAGAGGGAGTGAACCCCAAATTTCCACGAGACAACTCGGACTTTAATGCTCGTCTCCCTTTATTTTCTTTTTTCGTCTTCTAGGTCAAATCATTTCTCGATTCGTCCATCAAAATCGATTTCTACCCTGGAAATAAATCAATCCGATCCTGTCAAATCTTCTTGTCAATCGTTTCATATTCACATTGATTCAAAATTATTCGGATTTTTGTTTTCCTAAATTTACATTTTTTCCGAGTATTATTTATTCGTAGTACCATTTATTCCAAGCAGCTTTTATTTGAAGTACCATTTATTCGAAGTATCATTTATTCGAAGTATCATTTATTCGAAGTATCATTTATTCGAAGTACCATTTTTTCGAAGTATCATTTATTCAAAATATCATTTATTCGAAGTATCATTTATTCGAAGTACCATTTATTCAAAGTATCATTTATTCAAAATATCATTTATTCGAAGTACAATTTATTCGAAGTAGCATTTATTTAAAGTACCATTTATTCGAAGAACCATTTATTCGAAGTAGCATTTATTCGAAGTACCATTTATTCGAAGTATCATTTATTCAAAGTATCATTTATTCGAAGTATCATTTATTCAAAGTATAATTTATTCGAAGTATCATTTATTCGAAGTACCATTTATTCGAAGTACCATTTATTCGAAGTATCATTTATTCAAAGTATAATTTATTCGAAGTACCATTTATTCGAAGTAGCATTTATTTAAAGTACCATTTATTCTATGATACCATTTATTCGAAGTATCATTTATTTGAAGTACCATTTATTCGATGTACCATTTATTCGAGGTATGATTTATTCGAAGTATCTTTTTTTTGAGGTAGCATGTATTTAAAGTCTTTTTTTCAGTTTTTACAATGCCAAACATTTTGAATTCGATTCAAAAATCAGAAAATCGGGAAATTTAATGTAGAAATACTGTTACTATTTTTTTAAAATAAAGAATTAATTGAAACCGGACAAGTGTGCTTCCTGAGGGTGAGTAAGTACAAAAATCCGTTCTTTTAAAGAGTTGTGAATTAGTCTTTTTGTAAAGAAAAACGATCCATTTTTAATTGTTTGAAAGATATAATAGAAAAAATGTCAGGCAGTCTGTGAATGTCTACTGAGTGGCATTTAATTGCTCATCGAAAAAGCAACTTCTGTCGATTCGATCGGCAGTTTCGTTTTATGGACATTTTTGGCCTCCGCTCCAAATTAGTCGAATGTTAGTTAGGATCTTGATCGAAGCCGAGGTTTTTATAACAAAAACAGAAGCAGTGTTATGCCGACCAAAGCCCCCCGAGTTGTAGGAAATTGTCAACGCCCCAAGTGCTTTTATACTTTGTTTTCCTTTCTAGATAACCACTTTTAAATTTTAGAAATCCTTAAAAGTTCTTCTAAGATTATTAAAATCATTCTAAATCGTTGTAGAAAATTGTAGACTAACACAAATTTATTCGATACTTTGTTATATCCAAGTGATTATTTACTTACATTTTTATTCGATCAATGTGATTATTTATTTGACACAAATAAATATTACTCAAATCGTTTGACTCTTCACACAAATGAAGAATCAATAATTTTTAATAATTGTTGCTCGAAGCTGTTGTTTTTTCCTCGAAAGTGCAACAGGACCAAAATTTTTAGATCAGCGCTTTTTCAGTTTTGTAATAATTTTTAATTCCGTCACGATAAATTAGTGAACCTGAAGTTTCTATCGTGTTTTAATGTTTCATAAACTCAAGGATCCACTTTATATTAAAATGTATGATAACATTTTGCCAAGATAATCCGATGAAAAATCAGTGTACTGCAGAAGCCTCGTGCTTATACGAGAGAATGCAATTTTATTTTTAAGCCGGAGGACGAAGGTGCCATTTATGAAGGGTATATGCTGCGGTGGAGTTGGTATAATTCGATCAAGGGTGACGGAGGGTGGATAGCTACAGGCTGTACCGCAAATCCAAGATCCGATAAGCCTTTTGCAGCCACTTATTGGGATCTGTTGGACGATATTTCGGATTCCATCTAGGAATTCCAAACTTCTTTCCTAAGGTCCTTTATACTTCCAAAACGACTTTCGCAACCATCTTTTCGTTTTATCTTTTTCTTCAAATCGCTCTGCATGAAAATGTATACCTACGTGCAATAATACTTAAGTGGACGCACTTCCGTATGTTAAGGTTACCGAGATTCTCTTAGTTTATTATCTCTTTTTCTTCTTTCGATTTTCTGTTGTAGTCTTTTGAATTTCTATTCTTTTGTTCCGATCTTTCCCATTCAATTTCTTCCTTTTCTTTCGATCTTTTCTTTTTCCTATCGATCTTTTCTTTTTTCTCTCGATCTTTTCTTTTTTCTCTCAATCTTTTCTTTTTTCTCTCGATCTTTTCTTTTTTCTTTCGATCTTTTCTTTTTTCTTTCGATCTTCTCTTTTTTCTTTCAATCTTCTCTTTTTTTCAATCTTCTCTTTTCTTTCAATCTTCTCTTTTTTCTTTCGATCTTCTCTTTTTTTCAATCTTCTCTTTTTTCTTTCCAAGTTGTCTTTTTTCGAACTTCTTTTCTTTCAATATTTTCTTTTTTCTTCCGAACTTCTCTTTTTTTGAACTTCTCTTTTTTCGAACTTCTCTTTTTTCGATCTTCTCTTGGTTTTTTCAACTTCCTTTATATCTTTCTTTTGCTTCCTTGTAGAGGAGGCATTGTATTTCTTTGTTCCCTTTTTTGCTTTTGACTTATTCTGCTTCGCCTCCAAATATTTTGACAACAAAAAGTTAGGATACTAAATTCATTACTAACTTTACTAATTTTATTTACACTACAATTACAAATACAACATTGTTATACTACAATTAACAGCGGGTCTACAATTTATAACAATTTTTGTGAAAGACAAACGAGTAGCATAATTTCTTTAAAATGCTCCAAAAATCGATAGAGGACAAGAAAATAGCATTTTTGGAATTGGAAAATAACAATAACAGTTAAAATTTGATTATACTTTTGATAATCCGAAATTTGATAGAATCGAAATGCATTTGAATATAACTTATTATTATAACTAATTAAATCACTTGTCTAAGAACATGAATAGATAAGTCTGAATGAACTTTTAAAGGGATTTCGATCACCTCAAACAGGAAAGAGAACATTGATTAGAATTCGGATCAATGGGAATCGGGTGAAGAGAAGAGGAATGCCTTTATATGCCGCATCACTATGAAATTCTTTCAAGACACGCTGATTTAAAATGCCTTTTAAGAGATCGATAAAGAGGGTTCAAACCCAATTGTGTGCTCCTTCCAATTTAAAAACTGCTCCACAGTTCCTTTTTCGAAAATCTGTAAATCCTAATCTACAAAATTTGACTTCAGCGGTTTAAAATCAAAATCCCGACTCTTTACATTCTTATCGACAAAACTCCACCTCAGATTTACAAATCCTGAATTTTTCAATCTTCGACGTATTAATTCCTTATTTTTCAATTTTTCGACGTTTCTTTAGATTTTTTCTCGATCTTATTCTATTTCTCGGTGCTTCTGTTTTTCATTGTTTCTATTTATCGATGTTTCTGTTTTTCATTGTTTCTATTTATCGATGTTTCTATTTATCGATGTTTCTGTTTTTCATTGTTTCTATTTATCGATGTTTCTATTTATCTATTTTTCAATTTTTCCTTGATGTTTTACATTCCTGCTCAAATCATCGTCACACATTTAATTGAGTATACTCAATTTTGTGAATTGTCACACACAATTTTATGAATTGTCACATACAATTTTGTGAATTGTGTGTATATATAGAAAAATGTATTTATAGTGATTATTTTGAAATCGGAGCGTCTTTTTTGGAATAAGAGAAGGTAGGGTTAGAAGGGTTATAAGTTAGAAGGGTCTTTGACCGATGCGAAGGGCCCAAACGCGGGACCTGAGCGACAGGTCCAGAAGTGGAGGGGCAGTGAATCTGAAACTACAAAAGAGACGCCAAAGAAGGGGCCCAGCACTCATTTGGAAAACAAAAGCATTCATTCCTTGGTTCGTTCGCATTATAATACAACTCTGTCTGTATATTAACGCTTCCAGGTGTGTGAAGATTTCAATGTTTTTAAAGCTGCCAACTCGAAATCAGTGTTTCACATACGCCGAAAGGAGACGAGTTGCTTTTCTGCACACTGCACTTATCATTTTTACATAATCGCATTTCAACACCGATTAATATTTATATGATAATGACGGACATGACGCTAATGTCGCGTTCGATACTACGTCGTCACGTTATTAAAATACACTTTTAATAATGTTCATGCATTATGGAAATTCCGTTCAATTATTATTCCGTTTATAAAAATACAAAACCGCTTGATCCCCGCGATATTAGATCTGGGAAATTGCTTATTAAATGCCACTTCCACTTTCCTTTTCACGAGAAGGCAAAAAATTTTCGTTTTGTTTTAAGACGAGAAATTGTGCGTTTTGACGCACTACGCAAAGTTTGTTGAGAATTATGCTAATTTCAAATTAATCAAATTATTGAAAATAGAGAAAGAGAGGAGTTTTCCACGATAGTGATTTGAATTTATAAGAGAATTATTATTAGGATAAACGGGAGTCACTTATCGAGACGATTACGCGGGGCAATTCGTGAAGGGCAACCCTATCTGGATCGCCGAAGAATCCGGCCCAGAATGTCGGACGTTATTATTTTTGCGATACGCGAAATCATAGAGTAGCGTGCGAGACCCTGTCCGTAACAAAAAGTTAATTGTCCGTCCACGAATAATTATTAACTCCGATCCCTTCACTCTCATTTCGCGCATCTTCTTACTTATATGTATGATCATACGTCGAGTAAAACACTACTGATTTCTTTAATAATGCGTGTCAGTGTCATTAGCATTAAGAAAATTTCGAAATCTTTAAAAATGTCCCAAATAATGATAGTGATTAATAATTAAATAATTAAATTAATAATTTTATTATCTTCTTTATAAATTACAGAGTAAAATGAAAATTAGGTTCATTTTGCTTACATAAACAAAACTTGTTTAAAAACATGTTTGGTTTTTAAAATCCTTTTCTTTTGTTTTATGAAAAATTACATTAAGTTTTTTACATTAAATTACATTAAATTTTTTACATTAAATTATTTCAAAAAAAGAGAAAACTGGCATATTTCCAAATAATTATAAGAATATGTGACGCCGCAGGAGAAAAGGTACCTATCGTCAAAAAAATCGATTTCTATTTTTTTATGAAATACTATAGTTTTTGAGTTGCG
>WNHD01001430.1:11216-30319 GCA_011057455.1 Ganaspis sp. Gsp50
TCAGCGCATCAAATTCTCTGTCTTCTCTTTAACCGGCTGTCCTGTGCAATTGAGAAAAGTGGGGATAGGGACCTTTTCTCGTGCGGCGTCACATATAGTAATAAATGCTTATAACATTAACTTATTTCAAAAAAAGTAAATTGGCTTAGTGTATCTTGTAAAATAATATAAGCAAAATCTTAAGTAAAGTGTCAGTAATAGTGAATGACAGTAAACAATTTTATAAATAGAAATCAAAAAAATAATAACAAAACAAAATAATAACAAAACAAAGTAATAACAAAACAATGCTTCCCTAAAAGGAAGCAACATGACGTAAAATGATGAACTTTTTTTCAAGACTGTATTATTTAAAAAAAAAAAAAAGAATATACTTTTTATATCTTTTACTAAAAACATGTAATATACAAAGTATTTTTGGGGCAGAGCCAGTTTCCTCACATCCATGAATTTGATTAAAATCATTGTCGAGCCCTACCTTTCGAAAGCGTAGTGCCTCTCCTCAAATCTGTAACATAATAAACAAGCTTCGTCACTATTACGTCGCAATACGTCACGGGGGTCACTGGATCACGAAACCAGTACCGTCAAATCTCAAAACTTGTTTTTTTTACAAATTAATTTTATCCGCGAGTTACGATATTTTTTATAAAAATTTCTTTCTGTTTTTATTCTCCAGAATACATAGTAGGGAAAAAAATAAAGAAACGAAAAAAAACAATCACGGCGATTATTTCCAACCAATAGGCAGGTAGATGGGTATTATAATCATCACCAGTGTTGGTAGGTAGGTAGGCTGATATAGGGATAATTTCCAAGCCCCATATTACGTTACTCGAATCAAATTTTCCAAAAAGCTTTAATAACCAATTTCAAGTAGAAATTATATGCAGGGAAATTAGATAAGATTCGATTTGTTTTATTTTTTCTTCCACTTTTTGACATTAACGATTCTTAACGTTATTCCCTTGTTTTAAAAATACTCCTCGGTTTTGAGAAATGCTTGAATTTTGTGATAGCTTTTTGTTTTAAAAAATATTAATAAAGAAAAATATATTTTTACAAAAACTAGCACATTTTTGCAACAAAAAATTAATCATTGTTCATCTTAAAAGAGGCTCTTTGAAAATTTATTTCGACATTGAAAATTTACTTAAAAAGTTTTTATAATACATTGTTATTAAAGTTAGAAACTTTCTAACTTTAATTACAATGTATTTCTAATATATATTTTATAAAAAGTCACAAAGTTTGAATTGTGACCAAGCTATATCATTCTCTATAGAGAATGATAGAGAATGATCTCTATGGAGAATGATAGAGAATGATCTCTACAGAGAATGATAAAATAATAACATTTCTTTTTAGAAATTTGCTCGTGAAAATAAACCAAAATCCATCAATTAACATTTCCTGAATAAACTGATTGAAACAGATTTTCACAATTGATTGAATTAATAAATTAATATTGTCAACTAAATTATTCCAATTGGTGAAACGAATTAAGAAATTAGTCATCGCGATGATTCATGTAAAAAATTCTTGTCGGATAGATAACATTTTTTAGAATAATTAAAAAACGTGACAAAATGAAAAAAATCAATTCCAGTATACGGAAGGAACGATTGGGAAAAATATGCTGATCTTATGTGTCTCTAAAAGCCTCGTAAATAGAAGTACAGTTGATTTAATTTCCCGCCTAATTGGCAAAATGCGCTTCGGAGAACGTGGACTTTAACAGTGTACACAACCCGTATGTTAAAGCAGCAGAGTTTCACGTTTGATTTATTAGCTCACTTTTTTTTATTCAATTACCTCAGAACGAGAAAAAGTCCCGAGTACATAAAATTAATTGTAACACGTATTTAGCTCCGATGAAATCAACACCAATGATTATTATTATCACAAGAAGTCGATCGAATGTTTTATTTTTACACAATACACTGAAAAAACAATATTCCTTTTATTATAAATTACAAGTGTGGAAAATCAATCAACACTTTCTAGTTTTCGAATTTAGTGGAGTTTTAAAGTTTACGAAACTGTCAGTTGTCAAGGGAACTGGATTTCATCCAAAGTTTAGAGATTTCAAAGTTGAAACGTTTTCAACTTTAAAAGTTTCAAAGTTAACGTTTGAAAATTGATAATTGATAGCATTGAAGTTTGAACATTGATTGCGTTAAAGTTTAAAAAAATGATAGCTTCAAGCTATCAACTTTGATGAACTTCAAGCTTCAAACTTTCAAGTTTTCCAAATTGATTTTACAAACTACCTTTGGCTGCATCCAAAATTAAAATTTTTGTTTCATTACTGCATCCCAAATTTGAAGATTTGTATATTGAGTTCAAAGTTTGAAGTTTGTTCTATTGTGTCCAAAACTTAAAGCATTCGAGATTAATGTGTTTCAAAGTTTACAACTTCTGAACTTCATTACAACCTAAGTTCAAATCTCCTGAAATTGATTGCTTTCAAAGTTTGAAGCGTTCAGAGATTATTGCGACCAAAGCAAATTTGGTTGCGTCCAAAGTTTCAAACTGATGAACTTGATTGCGATCCAAGTTTAAAACTACTCAACTTGATTGCGTCCAAAGTTAAAACTACCAAAGTTAGTTGTTTCCCAAGTCTACAGACCTTCAAATGATTGCATTCAACGTTTAAAGCTTTTAAATTTATTGCATAATTAACAATCTGGAGATTTCAATAATGAATGCGACAAAGGAATGGAATTGGTTCGCAAAGATTTTTAATTAGATTGCATTCAAAGTTCGAAGCTTTTCAATTGAATTGCATCGAAAGTTTGAAGCTTCCAAATTTGATTGCATCCAATGTTTGATGCTTCCAAATTTGAATGCATCGAAAGTTTGAAGCTTTCAAATTTGAATTGCATCCAAAGTTTGAAGCTTCCAAATTTGAATGCATCAAAAGTTTGAAAGCTTCACAATTAGATTGAATCGAAAGTTTAAAGCTTCCAAATTTAATTGCATATGAAGTTTGAAGCTTCCAAATTTGAATGCATCGAAAGTTTGCAGCTTCCAAATTTGAATGCATCGAAAGTTTGCAGCTTCCAAATTTGATTGCATCCAACGTTTGAAGCTTCCAAATTTGAATGCATCGAAAGTTTGGAGCTTCCAAATTTGAATGCATCGAAATTTTGAAGCTTTTCAATTGAATTGCATCCAAAGTTTGAAGCTTACAAATTTGATTGCATCCAAAGTTTGAAGCTTCCAAATTTGAATGCATCGAAAGTTTGGAGCTTCCAAATTTGAATGCATCGAAAGTTTGAAGCTTCCAAATTTGAATGCATCGAAAGTTTGAAGATTCCAAATTTGATTGCATCCAACGTTTGAAGCTTCCAAATTTGATTGCATCCAAAGTTTGAATCTTCCAAATTTGAATGTATCGAAAGTTTGGAGCTTCCAAATTTAAATGCATCGACATTTTGAAGCTTTTCAATTGAATTGCATCCAAAGTTTGAAAGCTTCCAAATTTGATTGCATCCAAAGTTTGAAACTTCCAAATTTGAATGCATCGAAATTTTGAAGCTTTTCAATTTAATTGCATCCAAAGTTTGAATCATCCAAATTTAATTGCATCCAAAGTTTGAAGCTTCCAAATTTGATTGCATCCAAAGTTTGAAACTTCCAAATTTGAATGCATCGAAAGTTTGGAGCTTCCAAATTTAAATGCATCGAAATTTTGAAGCTTTTCAATTGAATTGCATCCAAAGTTTGAAGTTTTCCAATTATTGCTTTCAAAGTTGGAATCTTCCTTAATTCAATTCCCTCCGAAGTTTTAAAATGAATCTCCTTTTGACTGCATTCAAACTTAAAACCGGAAACAATTAAAAGAGAATACAAAAAATACAAAAATTCAAATTTCAAAAATACAATAAAGAAGATAAATTGCATAAAAATAGGCAAACTAAGTAAAATTCGCAAACTTGTGTAATGTCAGCAATTATAAAAATTTGGAAAGTTGCTAGAATGAACTAGATGTCCCAACTGCGGAGTGATTCACTTGCGCTGGGTCAATGGCACAATAGTCTCACATCATAACGATCTTGAAATTGTTCTTGCTAACGAGAAATTTGCATTGCGAATTTCTCGAAGTAAGTATGCGTAACAACGTATGTCTTGGAAGTGGGGCAGTGATTCTGTCAGAAACTGGTCTCGTTATTCCTTCCTGCGTTGCGGAATAAGAACGTGAGCTCAATTTCGATTTGGACTGGACCGGTCCGGCAGACGAGACGCGACGATTTAGATCGGTTTCATGCACGAGTACGGGGCTCACGTTCACCCTGAGCACGTGACCCAGCTGCTCCAAGGGGAATCCCACGTATCTCTGACGTCAAGGTTACCTGCGCGCCAACACGGACCAACACCTCCATCTAGTCGCCCACTTATTAGGAATTCCACATGGTCAACGTGTATAAATTCGGGAGCACACTTTGGCACGTGTACTGACCAATTGTTCAGACCTCAAACCAAAAAGTCTTTCAGTCTATTCCAATACACGCTCAAAGAAACCCGATAGCTTTCACTTCAATCCGGGTCCTCCTTCTTATCCAATTTTCACCCTCGGCATTTTCAATTCTTTTCAATCGGGAGCTTTTCAATTGTTTTCAATCGGAGGCATTTCAATTTTCAATCTGTGGCATTTCAATTTTTAATCTGGCATTTCCATTTTTAATCAGGTGTATATTTCAATTTTTAATCAGGTGTATATTTCAATTTTTAATCAAGTGTGTATTTCAATTTTCAATCGGATGCATTTCAATTTTCAATCAGACGCATATTAATTCCCAATCAAATGCATTTCAATTTTCAATCAGACGCATTTTAATTCCCAATCAAATGCATTTTAATTTTCAAAAAGTGCATTAGGTACAATTTCTAAGTTTCCGCACAGAAGAAACTTGGTGCTAAATGTGTTGAAGTTTTTACCTTCCCTGCAAGGTTGACTTTGTTTGCTATAAAATTTACGGGAAGTTGGCTTGTGAGTGTACTTTTTGCATAATTCAAATTTAACACTAGAGTCTTATGTTAAAATCACACTTGGTCCAATTTTTTATGTTCCATTTTGGACCATTACGCTCCAATTGATGAAAATTATAGAGTTTGGTATTTTTAAATCTCCTAAATTTGAATGACGTCAATTTGTAACGTTTCTTGTTTTTGTTGCATAGAAATTGACGAGCAATCAAGACGCATTAATTTTTCATATTTTGGACTGAAAGGTGTTTTTCAGTCTCTCTGTTTGGTTTTGTTTCTTTCCTTTTTGTTGGATTTTGTTTCTAGAATTTGACGAAAGGTATGAATGGCATAAAAATAGAATAATTCGAATCGTGAGGCTTCAATGCAACATGATTATTTGCATTCTGAATGAAGTCTGAGCTGTAATTCATGCTTGAAAACGAGCTAGGCTTCAATGACAATTGACTTGGAATATATGAACATACACTACTCGTATTCACGGCAAACGCCTCTTGACCATTAAATCACATCAAATAATAATTCTACGCTCGACCTCTTAACTTACGACGTGATAATTCACAACGATGGATATCATATCTGAATATTCATTTAATCCTTTCTTTATGTAAGCCAAGCTGGTAGCAAAGATTTGTGTCATGTAGTTTACACCCTACCGTTCCATTGTTGTGATCACAAGTTGATCAAATCCATCCTTTTATTATTCGTCCACACACGTGTCAAATCTTTATCTTATTTTATCAAATCTTTATTTCTTTACTCAATTGCTTTAAATTTGTTGACATCAAAAAACGCTGAAAAGGTACGTTTCATTTTTAACATTCTTGCGAGCAAAGAAAAGAAAATTGTGGCATCTTGTTTTAATTTTGCTTCCTCATAGGGAAGCATTGTTTAAAATTAATAAACGAGCGAATTAACGAACGATTAATAATTAATATTAGTTAGAAGCTACGTAAAAAGCTAAATTAAAAGCTTTTTAAAGCTGTTTAAAGCTGTTTAAAGCTGAGTTAAAAGCTGATGAGTTAAAAATATTTATCTCTAAAAATGCATCGTCATCTTTTCAGCATTGTTGCTTTGAATCTTGCTCACTTGAAATGCAGCACATTGCAGGTGAAACACGATGAACTCTATTGTTAAGTGTCGAGACAATTAGCGAACAGAGGAGCGTGGACAAGTTAAACTAAAGGAAGCTATTTACAGAAATGTGTCTTGAAAAGCTTGACTGTGAAGGGATGAATGCAGAGGAAGCATCGAGCAAAGTACAATGTTCCATGCATGGAATGTATTAATATTAATTAAAGAATTCAAGGACCTCAGTAACATTAACCGTTACTGAGGTGAGATAGCAGTCATTACCTTTGTCACTGTCACATCGTTTCTTCCAAACTAATTATGCGCTACTACCTTGTTAACGACACCAATTTCTTCATTTTTAAACTTTCTACGCTCGATTTCCCTTTACATTTATATAAATATTTTCTTCTCGTTTTTGAACTTTAGAAACTTTGCCAACACCTTGTGTTTTTTTTTCTTTTAATTTTTAATTCTTTTAATTTGCTTTTCTTGAATTTAAACGATTGGGCACTTTTTTCGAATTTTTCCCTTTGATGTTCAAGAAAATGATGAAAAGAGTTGAAAATGAATGAATAATGCATTTATTTTTGAGAAACAAATTGCCTAAAATCATAGTTTGCACCACCTTGGACGATCTCAGAATTATACAACGAGGTCCATAATTCGTATTATGCCTATTATCATTACCATACACATGATATTAATGAGTCACAAGTAGCAACCCACTCGCATATTTTAATGATACGACTAAAGGGCTGTGGGAACACTCTAACATTACTAAATGACCTAGAATTTAATTTAAGAAGATAATCTGAATATCTCAAAACTCGTTTCATCTCCTGTATTAATCGTCTCTTCTTCCGCAACAATTGCATTCCTTTTCATCTCTTTTTCCTTAATTTATTTCCATCTCTTTTTCCGCAATTTATTTCCATCTCTTTTTCCTTAATTTATTTCTATCTCTTTTTCCACAATGATTGCATTTATATTCATCTTCATGCCCTCAGTGTTTGCAACAACTTGCTTTTCCATATAAATGTAAAACTGAGAAATAATTTTAAAAATAAAAGATGCAAAGATACGTAAAAAAATAATGTAATTTATGATATAATATTAATATAATATTTAAAATAATTTTGTTAATTTTTGCGTGATTCGAACTAAAAGTCCTACATAAAAGGCTAATATTAGTGGTGCCTTTTATAGGACTTTTGGTCGATAATTTTTGTGTTGGAAATAAATCGAAGAGGGATGTAGATTGCGGATGTGATGGCGAATGCGAAACATGTATGGAAATTGGGTAAAATCACTGGGTTCCGACAGGGTATCGTTTCTTATAGGACATTATATATAAATTAAAATTCAACATTTTACGAAGCGCACGAGACCAGGCGAGAGATATAATGGTTTAATTCGCGAAAATTAGCATACTTTAACGACTCACAAGCCAGAGTCTGTGTCTGCAGAACTGGCATGCATCTGTCTCTCTCACTCTTTTTCAGCAGCCGCCGGTCCAGAGGCTGTCGGGCCCCTTCAGTTCTGTCTAAATACGAGATAATTAAGACATCACTCTGGCACTTAAGTCTATATCTGATTTACTATTCGTGTCTCACATTCAGCTACTGACTCAAATAATCTTTTTGAATTTATTCCTCTCTTCGCTTTAATCCACTTTCGAGATATC
Organism: Ganaspis sp. Gsp50; assembly: GCA_011057455.1. NCBI lineage: Eukaryota > Metazoa > Arthropoda > Insecta > Hymenoptera > Figitidae > Ganaspis > Ganaspis sp. Gsp50. Next base: position 18,967 of record WNHD01001430.1, read on the forward strand.
TTTTATAGATATTTTCACTCTTTTACGTGCAATTTAGTTGAAATTTTATAAATTGCACCAAGATGTTCTACAAAAACAAATTCTTTTAAATTGTTTTTAATTAAAATTCCACGTCCGAAGTTTGAAACTTTTTTAAAATTGTTGCATCTAAAATGTTAATCTCCTTCAAAATGAATGCATCTAAAAGTTAAAGCATCCAAAATTCATTGTATCCAAAATTTTAAACTATTCCAAATCAACTGCATCTAAAGTTTCAAAATCTTCCAAATGATTGCATTTGATACTTTTGTGGATAATTGCGTACAAAATTTTAATCTCTTCCAAACTATTAACATCAAAGTTTGAAACTTTCGAATTTGATAATGCTTCAGGTTTTAAAATCTTTCAAATGCTTGCGTCCAAAGTTTAAAGCTGCAGAACTCAATTGCGCCCAAAATTCAAAGCTCCCGAACTTAATTGCACCCAAAGTTCAAAGCTCCCGAACTCAATTGCGTCCAAAGTTTAAAGCTCCAGGACTCAATTGCGTCCAAAGTTTAAAACTCCAGGAATCAATTGCGTCCAAAGTTCAAAGCTCTCGAATTCAATTGCGTCCAAAGTTTAAAGCTCCAGAACTCAATTGCGCCCAAAATTCAAAGCTCCCGAACTCAATTGCGTCCAAAGTTTAAAGCTCCCGAACTCAATTGTGTCCAAAATTTAAAGCTCCCGAAATCAATTGCGCCCAAAGTTCCCGAACTCAATTGCGTCCAAAGTTTAAAGCTCCAGGACTCAATTGCGTCCAAAGTTCAAAGCTCCAGGACTCAATTGCGTCCAAAGTTTAAAGCTCCAGAACTCAATTGCGCCAAAAGTCCAAAGTTCCCGAACTCAATTGCGTCCAAAGTTTAAAGCTCCCGAACTCAGTTGCACCTAAAGTTCAAAGCTTCCGAACTCAATTGCGTCCAAAGTTTAAAGCTCCCGAACTCAGTTGCACCTAAAGTTCAAAGCTTCCGAACTCAGTTGCACCTAAAATCCAAAGCTCCCGAACTCAATTGCGCCCAAAGTTCAAAACTCCCGAACTCAATTGCACCAAAAATTCAAAGCACTTGAGCTTGATTGCATTAAAGTTTGAAAACCCTCATAATAATTGTGTAAATAAAAGTATACTGTGAATATTATTAACAATTAATGTAATATTACATATATGTATAATTTTTTTTAATGAAAAAAGTAAGTTTCTAAATTTTCCCTTTTGAGACAAACCACTTGGATGTAAAGACACTGGATGAAAATCGGTTCTTAAGGTTGGGTGTGTAAAATATTAAGTGAGAAATAAAAAGTGTTAGAACTTGGGTGAGAATAACATTGTTGATCGTAAAAGGACTTAAGGCAGCCAATCGGAAGTCTGAAAACGGCAGTGGTCGGTTGACCTCGGCGGGTAATAAGAATAAATGTGATTCTATTACGGTTCAATTGTTACGGCGCTAGATGGACCGGTCCCGGAGAATGGACCTAGGGTAGATGATCGCGGCTGATAGGATCAGATCTGGCCTCTTGGAACAATTCTATTCTAAGAATTTACTCTCTCTTTGCACGTTTCTATCACGCCTACTCTCTCAGATAATCAAAATTCAGTTTATAAACTCATCTAAACCCGTAACTAGTTCAAATCCCACAGTTTATAAAATTAGCCGTAGAAATTCAATCCGAATAATTCAAAACTCAATTTGCGACCATTAATTACTTTGGGATTAAAAATTAATCTTCTTTTACAGTGTGGGAAACATGATTTCCAGGTTGCTCCTACTTTCGACATTCGATTTTTTAATTAAATAAATGATTATCAATGGTTTAATGAATTTACACATTTATTTTACACATTAATTCTTTAACACACATTTATTTTTACAGCGAATTTGATTCGATTTTTACATCTTCTAATTTGATTATACGAATTTGTTAATTCGAATTAATTCAATAATTCGATTTGGTTAGTTTTGGTAAATTTGGTAAAAATGATTTATTTAATAATTCTAATTTGACATGGACAAATTCAGTTTTTATAAAGTTGAATAGGATTTGAAAGGTTAAAAACGGAAATGAAGTGAAACTTGATCTGAAATTTAACAAAGAAAAGAGTTAAGAAGAAAAAATGAGTCTTAATAAATTAATGGGAAGCATGTCTAATTGAATGAGAAGTACTCACCGTGCGTTGACAGAAGAGGGGTTGCCGACATCATCCATAGAAGGTTTCCTAGAATGAAACCACGAATCAAGTTCGTTATTGTTTGATCTTAAGTGCATAATTGCAGGGTGGATATTGTACGAATTGTATATATTCGGTGTTTGCCACATTTTACTACAAACTTGTACATCCATGATTTAATTAACTTAATAACTCTTCCCAACTGTATTTCGCCCAAGTTTTTAAACGTTTCTCAAAATCATCAATTCTCCAAAATCTTCAACTTCAACTGAAATTCAGTCTCTTTGCAAAAATTAACAATCTTAACATTGAGTTAAGATGTTCCCCATAATTGCCCACTACGATAGTAATTAAAAATTTACTTCCTCAAGCATGATCATAAACAACTAGAATTAAAAATTATCAAAATTAACTTGTATTAAAAATGATGATAACCAACTATTAAAATATTAAAAATGATCAAAACAAACTAGTATTAAAAATGATCAAAACCAACTAGTATTAAAAATGATCAAAACCAACTAATATCAAAAATTATCGAAATCAACTTCAATTAAAAATTATCTTCTATTATCTATAACTATCTAAAATCTTGAATTAAAAGTGGTTCAAAACCATTTGTGAATGTATGTAAAATTAAAAAACTCTTGACGCGCTTTTTTTGAGAGCACACGCGTTGTTGAAGAAGTGGACACGACAACTCGAACGTCTGGAATTGGAGAGTGTGCACGCGTGCCAGGGTAGTTGCCACCCCCGAAGGTTAGGATTCATCCCCTCTTGGAAATTTTGGCAGTGCGCGTGCCCTTTTTGTGTATCGGTTAGCATACCCTTCTGCTACGAGTTGAAGCCGAAAACCTAAACATACACGCGGGGATTCTGATGCTCTATCTTCATTTGTGCGAGGTCGGTATCGCGGGAACCCTGTGATGCCAATAAAGCGTCGTATCTCTGTAGCAAGTCGAGTATTTTGTACCCTTACACGCAGAACGACACCCTAAACCAGAGCCAAAACCTCCTACGCCCATTGTAGACTAATAACTCGCATCCAGGTCGGGAGATCATCGATTAGAACCCAGAGCGATTATCTTGTAAGTACCCCTAAGACTCCGCCTTAGATTTATTTGCCCGATTCTTCCTCCAAATAAAGATATCGATTTATACAAATTTCTTTCTTTACAGAAATAATCAAGCTTCTGTCGATTTTTGAGAAAATTGGAGTACATTTATTTATTCTTCCTTGGTACTACCGATCTCGGTTTTATACTCCTCTCAGCCACAAAATTGGAGTAAATTATAGAAAGTTATTTAAACCCCAAAGAAAGGTTAACCTGTAGGTATTTTTAACCAAATAGGTATCGTTTTAACCCCTCTTTTTTAGGCCGAAATAATTCTGCATAGTAATTCTGCATAGTAATTCTGCATAGTAATTCTGCATAATTTCACATAGAAAGTGCAAAATGAACTTCTTTGGAAAAAGGCTCCGCAAATTTTTGTGGAAAGTTTTTGGTAAAAGTCATTTTTAAAAGGTTTTGATGAAAATCATCGTTGCAGAAAGATTTCGACAAACATTTTTGTACAAAAATCTTAATAATCTTTGTATAGATAAATCTGTATTGAAAAATCTGTGTAGACAAATCTTTGTAGAGGAATCTTTGTAGAGAAATCTTTGTAGAGAAATCTTTGTAGAGAAATCTTTCTAAAGAAACCTTTGTAGAAATTATATTTTTAGAAAAAATTGGTCGTATTTGTAGAAAGGTCTTTGTAGGAAAATTGTTTTTCGCAGAAAGATTGTCGTATTTTTTTATGGCAACAATGATGTGTTTGATGAAACTGCAGCATTTTCGAAGAAATGTTGCAAATGCTGGATATTAGAAACTACTGGTACCGTCTACTTTGTTAGTTTAGGAAAAAATAGTCTTTCACCATCTGGACCCCCTAATGAAAAAAAATTCAACATGTCGAAAGAAGAAATAAAGTTCCACATTGCACAAGATTTTACAAATCCTTAAGTGGAACTCGTCCAACAGGTACTCTACTCGACAGGCTACCATTTCAGAAAAGACTTTTTTCACAACTCCCTAGTTACAACGTGATAATTCTCATCGCCAGACGATATTAATACTTGGATTTTTCTAATAAATACGCTAGGTTCACGTTTAAGTATAGTATAAACGCTAATTAATAAACGAAACGAGCATCAGTAGAAGTTTTCTACGAAATGCTCCACCTAGAGAAAAGCTATTTGTGCTAAAACTGTGTATTCTTAAGATTTTAGTGCACTAAAAAAATGCTTTGTATACGAAATTTAGAAATTCATTTATGTACTTCCAAATCCGTTTCAAATTATTTGTTTGAATCGAAGAATATGTCTAATTTAATTTTTGACTATATCGTTGTTTATCAAAGAGAAGGGACGATTTTAAAGAACATGAAGAGCAAATTTAAAGAACAAACAAAGAACAAATAAAGAACAAACATAAAAAACAAACGTAAAAAACATATACGTAAAGAACAAACATAAGAAACATATTTAAAGAACAATCATAAAGAACAAACATAAGAAACGTACATAAGAAACATACATAAAGAACAAATATAAGTAACATACATAAAGAAGAAACATAAAGAACATACATAAGGAACAAACATAATGAAGAAACGTAATGATCTAAAGGAGAATTTCTAATATAACAGCATGTTTCAAATACAAAACAGTTTTTGCGACAGTCGAGTGTTTTTCGAGATGGTCAAGGTCGTAATTTCGCCAAAAACGGGGCATACTAAAATAGTGGTTCTTTCCTAGTTGTTAAAATGTCCAGGTTCGTGAAAGAGGGAACAAAAAAAAGCGGGTAGTCATTAAACGACATCTCTGGCATTGAAATGGTCACTTAAGATTTTTCTGTCACTTGCACCTTGCACGCTTCAAATGGATGGACTGCAGAGTCCTTTATATGGAAAAGGAAAGAAATAAAACGACCAACTCCTCGCTGGATACTGGAGATTAATAGTCGATTCCTACTAATTACAAGTTGCTCACCGATGTAGTCCTTGTATGTATTGACGTTTTTTTAACCTCCAACATGCCCTGCCACGTTGAAAATGAATCTGTCTGATTTAAGTAATATTTAACTCACCAGAGACTTTACTCGCCACCCATCGTACAATTAATTTCCACTCATAACAAATCGTATGTTAATCTCGTGTCTCCATGAATCGTGACGTGGGGAGAATAATAACAAAAACCAGGAAACTTTGAGGTGCAAAAATAATACAATTGTTTCGTTGCGAAAAAAAGCTTATTTGATTTTTCCTTTTTATTTGATTTTTCCTTTTTATTTGATTTTTCTTTTTTCTTTGATTTTTCCTTTTTATTTGATTTTTCCTTTTTCTTTAATTTTTCTTTTTTATTTGACTTTTGCCTTTTTATTTGATTTTTCCTTTTTATTTAATTTTTCTTTTTTATTTGACTTTTGCCTTTTTATTTGACTTTTGCCTTTATATTACTTGTTGTCTGGGTTTTTATTATTATAAAAAGAATTATTTCTTTACGTATCAATGTTTCTTATAGAAGTACAAAAAATAGAACCTCTTCAAGGTACACAGACAAGGTTCGTTATGCACAAAAGAAATCACACTTTTTTTAAAAAGAAAATACATCTTTAAAAAGAAGTATACATCTTTAGAAAGAAAAACATCTTTAAAAAGAAGAACATCTTCAGAAAGAAGAACCTCTTTAGAAAGAAGAACCTCTTTAGAAAGAAGAACCTCTTTAGAAAGAAGAACCCGAGTCAAAATTTTGGTTCTCTTTTTAGAGAATCTAAAGAGAACTTAAATAAGTTCTCATTTGGTTCTCCTAGGGTGCGCAAATTTTATTTCTGTATCTTTTGAGGACTAAATGATGACATGTGAGACTTAAACAGCACCTAATCAATACTAAAAGAGAATTTCAGAGAACATATTTAGTACATTTAGAGAACTTGTGAGAACTAACAGAGATTTTAAATTTCGACTCGGGAACCTCTTTAAAAAGAAGAACATCTTTAGAAAGAAGAACATCTTTAAAAAGAAGAACATCTTTAGAAAGAAAAACCTCTTTAAAAAAAAGAACATCTTTAGAAATAAAAACCTCTTTAAAAAGAAGAACATCTTTAGAAAGAAGAACATCTTTAAAAAGAAGAACATCTTTAGAAAAAAAAAACCTCTTTAAAAAGAAGAACATCTTTAGAAAGAAGAACATCTTTAAAAAGAAGAACATCTTTAAAAAGAAGAACATCTTTAGAAAAAAAAACCTCTTTAAAAAAAGAACATATGTTCTTCAGCGAATCAAAATGTTGATTTGCAAAGTTTTGATGCGCTTTTCTGGATCAAATTGATCCTCACGGAACACTATGATCTTTAAAAAGAAGAACATCTTTAAAAAAAGAACATCTTTAAAACAAAAAGAAGATGCCTTGCTCAAGAATACGTTCCTCATGCACAAAAAGAATGTTACATGCAAAAGAAAAAGAACTTTCTACGGAATGAAAAAAATGAAACCTTTGGTGAAAAGGGAGCTTCTGCGAAAGAAGAGAATCTTCCTGAGGTAGAAAAAGATGGAAAGCTTGATAAGAAAAAGAATGGAAATTGATTTGAGAAAGACAAAGGCAGTGTCGTGGGTCGTGGCAGAAGGAAGGACCTGTCCAGTTATTGAGAAAAGTGGACCGTTGTCTTGAGGTATTGGAAGCTGAGGGACAACGTCCTATACCAAATTGAATGATACTCGTCCTCATTCCACTGCCATTTTTGGAAAACAGCATTTTACTCCAGAGCTTCGCCTCGAAAAAGGCACATAATCGCACGCAATACGGCTCATAACGCTGCGCAGCACTCTACCAATACAGCAAAAAACTTCTTGTCAATTAAAATATATCTGTGCGGTATTATTCGCCGCGCAAAGAAGCCAATCGGCAGTCGGTAGTTTTACGAGGAGCGAAAGAGCCGCCGGTGAGTGATTCGAGCTGAAAAACCGAAACATGAAATTACATTTGAAAGACTCGTTTTTGCATTCTTTTTACATTAAATTTCCAAGACTGATGGACATCTCGCATTTTTCTCCGTTTTACACATGTATCCTATAAATATTTATCATTGAGCCTTTACCGTTTTACAATTTAACTCAAATCGACATTTCTTTCAATGTAAAGCGTCGACGCTTTTCCCATCGGAAAATTGGTAGCAGGGAAATTCAAGAAACAGAACTTTTCCGGCCTTTCAAGTGTTTCGATTGAGGAAACAATTCGGAAAAGGAGAATAAGAAGAAATATTCTTAGAATAAGCGCATTAGAAATAAAGAAAGGAAAAGTATAGAAAAGTTGCTCAAGTTCTAAACGTTTCTTTGAACCAAATGTTTTGTTTACTTTTCTTTCTTTAAAAGTTAGGTTTCATGACAAAAAAATGCACAAGTTTTTTAGAACATTTTGTAAGCAAGCATGCTTTGAGCAAGTATTTTTTAAGAGATAGCTTTTATAATAAAAGTTAGCCAAGTGTGTTTCAAGAATTGTAATTAATACAATACAATGTATTTAATATTAATAATTGTAATTAATACAATGTAAGTTAATATTTGTGAAGTAAAAAACTTTTTGAACAAAACCTGAATATTTAAAAGTGCATGATTCGTTAATTTGAAGTTGGAAACTTCAGCTGCGTAAAATGTAGAAAGAACATTAAGATAGAAAATTGAAAGACAATTAAAAAAATGTAAAAAGAAAAACATTAAAAGAGGAAATTAAACGAAAAGGTTGAAAGTGAAACACAGTTTAAAAGTACCGACAATTGATAATAAAAGTACTAAATTGATATAAACAATTTGTAATCAATTTGGTATTTTTGTCACCAATGCTTTAAAAAAGCTGTGAATTTAAAAGAATTTGTAAATTGGAAGTACAAGTAAAAGATGAAAAATAAAAAAAATAAATAAAAAAAATAAATAAAATAAATAAATAAAAAATAAAAAAAATAAATAAATAAAAAACAAAAAACCGAAAATCAAATAAAAATTGGAAAGGGAACATTAAAAAATTCAAATTCAAACGAGAATGTAAAAAATATTGAATTCGAGCTGGTTTTAGAATTTCCTTGCGATTTGGAAATTACTTAGAAGGACAATTGAAGGAACTAGTTTGAGATCCATTCATTAATTCAGATCTCGTTCACGAAATCTTTTGCTGCTTCGAGGCTAACGATTCAACATAAGAAACAATCTCAATAGCTCGCGCCGGCATTCCCGCGATCTAAAAAATGTGCTAAACCGCGTCTTGGCCCTGCATTCTTTTTCCGTATCGCACACGATATTCTTGGAGGGGAAAGGGGGAGCAACATTTTTTGGAACAGTAGCAGTCCCTTAATTCGTATCGTTTCGTATGGTCCTCCACACCAAGAAAGAAACTGTTCGAGTTACCGGAGAAACGAGTCGCAAAATGTTATTTTGTTGGTTAGTGGCCCATCATCGCCTAAAAACATCGGCTTTTCTCAAAGAATGGGATACTCTTATTTTGTTGAAAGCACCTTCTCAATTACCAGCTCAGTCAATACGAAATTGTCAGATTTCGAGTTAAAGAAGCCAAGGAATAAGAACATGTTTCTTTTTCTTTTTTGGTCAAGATTTCGTCAATTTTACGATACTTAATTGAAAACGATTATCGAAAAAACATTTCATTTCGAAATAATTTGAAACACTTGAATGAAATCTGAATTTTTTTTATTCTGGAAAATACTTTGATTTAAGAATTTACTGTAAAAAATACATTTCAATGCAATCACATTTGTGTTAAAATAACACAAATTAGATGTATAATTCTTTTTGTCCTCTCAAAATTTGTGTCGAATAAATACAAAGTTGAGTTACTCTCTAAATCTGAATTTGGGTGAATATTTTGAATTTGGCTGAACTTTTGGGTGTTTTGACTAATTGAAATAGGACGGAATCGTTTATTAAATGAATTAGTAACCGTTTTGATTAATTTTTAGTCAATAGTGACTAATTCTCAGTAGAGAACTACAAATTCATTTTGTAATCCTTACTAATTGTATTAATAGGCTTTACAAAATGAATTTGTAGTTTTCTACTGAGAATTAGTCACTATTGACTAAAAATTAGTCAAAATGGTTACTAATTCATTTAATAAAATCAATTCAATTAGTAATAAATTAATAAAAAATAAAAATTAATAAGTTCAATTAGTCAAAAGTGACTAATTCAGATTTAGAGAGTAAAAAGATAATATGAACACAGAAGAAACAGAATGTTAAATTTCAAGATGAACTTGGATTTTTACAGGTATATACCTTTGGAATTTCAATTTATCTTGGAATTTAGCAGATGATTGGATGATCCATTGAAAAAGAATCATCCACTGAAAAGTATTTCAATGCAACATCTGTTAAATTCCAAGATAAATTGAAATTCTACAGGCATATGCCTTTAAAAATTCACGTTCATCTTGAAATTTAACATTTTGTTTTTTCTGTGTAAGAATAATAATAATAATTACAATAATAATAATAATAATAAAAATAATAATTATCCTTTGGTGATTTGTTTGGGCTTTAGATTCAACAATGACTCCTAAAAATAATAATAGTTAACTATTTAATTTTTTAATTTAATTTTATAAATTTCTTTTTATTAAAAAAATAATTTTGATCACAAGTTGAAATCCCACAATCCACTGACTCACAAAAGGGTTAAATTGTTTCCAAATAAAGTAAATTGGCGAGAAATGCGAGGCACGAGATAAAGGAAGGTAAAGTAAGTGTTAGTTATTGAGACAGGTTTATTCAAATTGCAAGTGGCAAGTATCTCGTTTGAATGACATAAGACGTTAGTAGCAAATGTGGCGTGAATCGTCAAGTTCTTGGCAGAAAACGAGCTGCTAAATAAGGACTTAAGCATGTGGACGAAAAGGGCAGATGGAATGGTGGATATACACATATAGTTTGGGCGAGGTAACAAAGCGTGCGTGACGAAGCGAGGTGATTATCGGATTCGACGTTGCAGCGCGTGCCTACAGGACAGGGATTTCGTCGTCCACGATTGGAATGGGTTTGCGATCTAGGTCGTCCGCACTGGTAGCAGACATCGTTGACTCGCTCGTGATTGCCGTGGGGCTTCCTCAACTCCACCATTCATACTCGCGCTCCTGTACGCCATTTGAATCGATAAGCGATCCGCGGAAGCGAATCTCCACAAGTTCTTTGCCATCCACACAAAACATTCATCAAAACGTAAATGAAATCACTTAGATCATGTCAACTAAATATCTCAGGGTTAGCTATGTGTTGAAATTTATGTAGTTTAAATCTGAGGTAGAAAATAGTAGAAAAATTCTGGTCAGGGTTACTATAATATTGGATTGTACTTGGAAAGATTTGGATGGTCTTGATGAAATTCTGGTTAATGTAACTGGAATTCTTGTTGATGTTACTAAATTCTGGTTGGTGTAACTAAATTCTGGTTAGTGTAACTAAATTCTGGTTGGTGTAACTAAATTCTGGTTATTATAACTGAAATCCTTTCTGATCTAAATGCATGGAGAAAGAAGTTGGCTGTTTTAGCTAATTCTTAGCTATGCCTGCTAAATAGGTTTGCTATTATATGGATAACAAATTTTTTTAGCTGTAATGTAGCTAAAAATGAGCTGAAACATCTAACATGTTTTGCTGTAACAGCTAATTACAGCCATCACAGTTCGTTCCTCTTTTTTACCTAATCCCCTTTTTTTCCCATTTTCCCCTTTTTTTAACGAAAATTCCCTAAAACACCTAAAATCAAATATTTTTTCCCCTTTTACCCTAATTTTCAATAAAAATATTTTTAATAATTTTTCAACAATAATATTTCAGACTACTTTAAAATACTCCAAATATTTAAAAATCTCCAAATATTTAAAAATACTTAAAGCTACTTTAAAATACTTCAGATTACTTCAAAGTAATTTAAGATATTTTTTTTAAAAAAATGTAATAAATTATTTTCAAATACTTCCCAATGATTCAAAATATTTCAAAACACTTCAAAGTACTTAAAAATATTTTAAAATATTTAAATATATTTAAAATTATTTTAAAATACTTCAAAATATTCAAAGATACTTCAAAATAGTTCTAATTTTTTAAAAATATTAGTATTTTAAG
>WNHD01001431.1:0-21484 GCA_011057455.1 Ganaspis sp. Gsp50
AAAAACTAACAAGAACGATTTGTATGGAGGGCAGCCCGTGGCTGCCCTACAGACAAATCGTTTTGCTCGTTTTGGAGATTGGAAAGAGATCTCTGAAGTTTAATTCTTAATAAAAATCACTGAAACTACGTTTGTTTAGCTAAAAAAGGTGATTCGTTAAGAAAAAATGAATTCTAATTACTTCTCATAAGAAAAAATCACCAAAATAGAAAAGTATTGAAGGCAGCGTGCTGCCTTAAGGGAGCAAGTCTTAAAGGTGCAAGTCTTAAGGGAGCAAGTTTTATCAGAAAAAAAAATGACTTGTTGTCATTTAATCCTTTAAAAGTTTGAAATGAGTCCTCTCAAGTGCAATTTTCACAAAAAATCACTTAAAACGCATTTGTATATCTTAAAAATTTATTTTATGGTGAAAAAATGGATTCGAACAGCTTCTAAATAGAAAAAAGCAACAAGAATGAATTATAATAGGGCTGCCCGAGCTGCTCTGATGCATGTGCTTCGTTTGGCTGGTTTTAGAGATTAAATTTAGTTCTTTCAAATGCAATTTTTACTAAAGATATCTTAAATCGCATTTGTGTATTCAGAGAATGGGTTTTGTAGTAAGAAAATAGATTCGACTAGCTTCTGAATGGATAAAAGTAAAAGAATGAATCATAGGTGATTTTAGCATTATAGCTTTGAGAATAAGGCAGAGATAGATATTGATGAAATGCATTTTATAAAAACCACAAGTTTTGATTTTCAAATATTAATAAATGCTGTTTGAATTAAAGGAAAGGTGTATCAATTAATGTTTATATTTATTAAAAGTTGTTTTAATAATGATTTAACGACTGAAGTCTAGTGTTCTTTTTGAAGAGTCATGCCCTTAAAATGTACTATTGAATACTTTTACTTTCGATTTTATTATTTCTTTTATTTCTTGAGTTCCCAATGAGAATAGATTTCAACATATAATTACGAATCCAGCGTTTGATACTCATTAACAATATAAAGAATGATTAGAATTACCGAGAATTCATAAACAGTACTCAGAAAAGTAATCAAAATAGTTACACGAATTCTATATTTGAGGACACTCTTTTCTTTGTTTATTTCGAAATACACAAAAAAGTACTTCAAAATGTACAAAATCTTAATTATTATAATTTTTAATTAAATAAGTAATTTATTTAATTGACAGTGAAAAAAATGTCTAGTTAACTTAACCAGAAAGGAATGTTAAATATGCCCTTACTATTTTTTCTGGGTAAATTAATTTTATTCTGGTTAACTTAACTAAATTTCTAGTTGACTTAACTAATAATCTAGGTAATTTAACCTGAAGAAATAGTAAGGGCATATTTAACATTCCTTTCTGGTTAAGTTAACCAGACATTTTTGTCAGAGTATTATTATAATTTATAATCAGATTTTAATTTTTATAAATAAGATCTAATGTTTTTAATTATTCTACATTTTTTTGATTTTATGGTAAGTTTTTTAATAAAACACAGTATTTACAGTATTTCAGGTTTATTAGCTTATTGTCAGCAACCCAAAAACATAGACACATTTAATGTGACAATAATACATTGTTGATAATATAACATACGGAACTGCAAGATAACAAATCATTTTTTGTGCACGCCACAAAACAGAATGGCAATCACGCTCCAAAGTTCTTCTTACGCTGATAAAAATATTTACAATTACCATTTTTTACAATAAATCTAATTTAATCTTTTCATATTTACATTAACTTTTTATATTTACAGCGCACATTGGTAGTTACAGATTTTTTTATTACGTCGCATTATTTTTTATACGCCGTATTATTTCTTACACCTTACTATTTTTTATACAACGCACTATTTTTTATACGCCGTATACTATTTTTTTTGTACACCGTACAATTTTTAATTTTGTAATTTCTCATTCGTATGTATATTTCGAACGATTATTTATTAATCAGTTTGATTAGCATGTGTGATTACATTTCCCTTTGAAAATCGAGATTTTTTCTGTAGCTACAAAAGCAGAAATTAAATTTGAATATTAAAATGGACTGATTTCAATGTAAATTAAAGTGAAACGTAAAATTGGAAAAAAAGAAAGTTCAAGCATAATTTCCATCTGTTGTTGGTTAGGAATTTAAAAAAGAAAAATTGTTCAGTGTAGCATTAGCATTTCTACTGCCTTAAAAAACCTGTTACAGATCTCTAGTCTATTAAATACTTGTCGACTGTTCAGAATATTAATTTTGATTTTACAAATAGCTTTTTGAAATTTATTTAATTGACATGATTCAGTAACGCACTCTTTTCTAAATCTTTCCAAAACAATTTATTTTTATATAAAAAATGTGTAAATATCAGTTTTGATTAAAATTGAGTCAGTATTAAATTATTGCTGTAATTCGTGTCATTGCAATGCAAGAAATGTGTTCATTTCAAAAAAATGTGCTACAGAATCATATAAAAATTTTGTTAGAAACATTCAAAATAAGATGTGCTTTCGTCATATTGAAAACAAAATAAATTTAATATGTACATTAAAATTATAATAATAAATTTAATATAAACATTAAAAGTACAAATTATTTTATAAAAATGTTATTGTTATGTACTGCTTTTGAAAAGAAAAGTAAAAATAATCGAACATCAATTCGAGACGAAAAGAGGAAAAAGAGAGTTCAAAAAAATAAAATTTATATTGCTCTGTATGCAGCTAAGGAAAAATTAACAGTCTATTTTTCACGATAAAAAGTGAATAAGCAATCAAAAGCGAATTATATCTCTATAACTTCAGAATTGATTTTACAAAAACTTAATTACGAAAAAGTCACACTTCACTAAAAATAATTTATCGAGTATTACAAAATATCTAAATTTATGTAAATAAACCTGAATATAATAAAATTGTTATTTAAGTCACACGATTAGTAAAAGTGGTTACAGAAAAAATATTTTAGAAAAAAAATATATTTATAAAATCGTCGACCAGACTCCATAATTCAGTTATCCTATTATACTTAATTTGTGTTAATTTATTGCTATCTAGTTTCCAAAGATTACTGAAAATATTTAAGCTTTGCTTGATTATTAAAAAAGCTCGAAAAGACCTTAGATTTAAACGACTTTTTATTAATCTATTTTTTTCAATTTTAATAAAACTTAAACCATTTCTATCCATTTGAATCAAATTTCAAAAAATTAAAATATCAAACAAAATTGTTTTGTTTTTATATGGTTTTTTTTAAACATTTATTTTGTTTTTATTTTTTAAACTGCCTTTTTTATGTTCTTTATTTCAAATCTTCTTTCAAATTTATAAATATTTTTTAAATTTTCTTTTTTTAATTTTTCTTTTTATCTTCATCTTTGTTTCGTTTTTTTTTTACTTTCAAGATCATTTTTAATTCCAAGGTCTTTTTTTTAATAATATTCGATGTATGCGTCATTTCAGCTGAGCTTACAATAAATCCTTAAAACCACTGTTTGTAATAATTGTGCTAGCTATTTATCGTCATTGTTAATACAAATGGAACTTTCATTTTGAATATTTGGTGATAAAAAAATGGCACAAGCAATAAGTTGATCAATTTTTAAATTCACATTAGCCATTAGGATTAAAATTCATGAATATTAAAATCTGCATAATATACTGTAACACAAAATCTGAGTATGAATAAAATTTGATCAACTTGAAAATTAAAGAAAAAAATAGTTTTTCTCCTGTACAGAAAAACTGCATGAAGCTTGTTTTAAAATAATTTTTTCTCATATTTACAATTTCCATATTGTAAAAGAGATACTTTTTTTTAAAAAAATATTTTAACAACTAAAACTAAACGGTGTCGTTTCATAAGATAATAAAGTATGTAGCTTATTAACTTCATTTGAAAACATTGTAATTTGTCGATAGTTAATTTTAAGTGATTGTAATATTACTATTTTATAGTTTAATAAATAATATCATAATATAGTCTAAAGTTTTCAATTTTACGATGAAATATGCATAGTGCTAATTATCTAATTTTATTTTTATTTCATTTTCCTTTTGCTTATTTAAATAAATTTATTTTCCATTTGTTAAACTTTAACTTTATTTTAACAAAATGTCTACTGTTTTGGTTAAATTTAGAGAGAAAATTTCAATTTTTATATTTGATTGAAATTAAAACCAGTAAAATTAAATTGTGAAATTAATGCAAAAGAATATTCCTCCTTTCTTAGTTTTAAATAAATTCAACAAAAGGAACTTTTTAAATAATCTCACTTGCAAAAGATTTGCTTTTTAATGAATTTTACTTAATGAAATTCATTATAAATTATTAGTAACACTTTCTGAATAAAAGAATAAAAAAAGAATCAAATCAATTATAATTGTTTTAATTTATTTGTTTCTTTGTAAATATCTGAAGCCAAACAAAAATTGTATTGAATATTTTCCGTGATTCCCCGAATCGCAGTAATTTGTACAAAATATATTTAACACTCGCTTGACTGGCATCTGAAATTACGAATAAGATGCTTACTGTTTTTCTTTAAAATTCGTCATATTTACAGGACTTTAAATAAATGAATAAATTAATATTTGCTCTTTCTTTAATTAATAATAAACAAGAATTTTTTTTAATATAAAAATAATGTTAAAAGTCCTATAGTCCTATTCCGTCAGAGGGGAAAATTATTTTTAAATTACCAAAATATGACCTACATATTTTAATTTCCCATGAAACGTTCCAAATTTTACTTACAATCGTAGCGTGTATTACGCGAGAGCAGAAGCTGGTAAAGAACTATGCTTTGGTTTAGTTTTATTGAGGAACACTTTAATGCATCCGTTGAAGTCAGCACTAACAAGAACATGGCCTCCACAACCTTTTGTACGTTGTTCTACAACTGGGTCAACAGGTGTATCTTGTGTAATGATACCATCAATATTTTTAGGATCTTGTTTACTATCCATCTGTTCCCTAGCCTCTATTTGTTTTATAATAGTATCTGGATTCGGTGCAAAAACAGCACAAGTCACTACTGCATTATGAGCTTTAATCCCTTCCCAAAAATCATTTCGGTCTCGCCGAACGCTAGAGAACTTGGAGTAATCATGATGAGTTTTCCAAATATAAATGCATTGATTTTCCGAGCCGCTAACAATATACTGTCCGTCTGGACTAAAACTCGCTTTAATCTGACTGCTCACATTCACGTACCCTTTGTATTTACACGAGAGATTCAAATCTCTCAAATCATAAAGTCGAATTCTGCTATCATTCGATGTAACCAAAATTTTATCTTCCCCAGGCATTGGCTCAATGCCACTAATTTTTCGACCCGTCGAATTTTTTCCTCTCGTCGACCTGACATGAATTGTCGTATGATACTTAAGTTGATCCGTAATATAAAATATACACCGGCCATCATAAGATCCCACCACAGCGAATTGTCCATCCTGACAAAAATTAGCTGCCGTGATTAATTTTGTCTGACCATCGAGTTCGTTCCACACGGCGACTTTCTTGTCCGGAATATTCCACAATCTTAATTTTCCATCCAAGGATCCCGAGAGGAAGAACCGATCATCTCGAGGATGGAAAACTATAGCTGTAACGAAGTCAATGTGTTGAAAACAACAAAGACACCCTTTCGTAGATATGTGCCAGAGCCTAACAGTTTTATCCATAGACGAAGACAAGATAAAGTAATTTTTGGACCAGGAGACATCCAAGAGGTCAGAAGTGTGTCCAGCATAAGTGCACAACGGTTTCGGCATGAAAGGACACTTCGTACCTTCGATTTCGCTAAACGCGCTCGCTATCACGTTCGGATCTTCCATCGATTGCTGTGAAACTAGCGACTCTTGCGAAGGCGTAGGACTAACTTTTTCCGCATTGTATTTCGTTCTCATATCCTGAAAATAAGAAAACGCATCCCTTAAAACCCAAATTCTCAGAACTTTATCTTGTCCTGCTGTCGCTAATAATCGTCCGCAAGCGGAGAATTTCATACACCAAACTGGACCGACATGTTCACCACTCATGTCCTGCACGTGTTGCAAATTTCCAAATTCATAGGGGCCTTTATGACTATTGGAAGCTTTTAATTTTATCCCCTGTTGATCTCCAGGATTCACTTCATCTACAATATCCATTACATCCTCTTTGTGTCTTGCGTGCGAAACTTCCTGAGCAATTGATTTTGCCTTGTCCATTGTTTTCTTGACAGTTGAACCTAAAAGTCGCTTTAACTTCTGTGTCCTCTTACGAACTCGACCCACTGATAAATCTTCATCTGGAGGTAAACTCGACATTTTACTGTCCACACTCTCCTCGTCACTCTCCTTCTCTTTTTCTAAGCTCGTGTTACTTATGTACTCAGAAGTTAATCTCATTATGTGAAGCGACAGGGGATTTACACACTGCGGTAATTTATCTTCTGCAATACTCAATGGCACTCTTTCTCCTGTGTCCAAGTTCAAAACTGTTACTTGCTCCAGAATCTCCTGCAACATTCAAGAATCGATAAATTATGAATCACTTTCTCTATGAAAAATTTAGATGTATTCAGAACATGTTAGATTTTCTTTTAGAATTTTAATAGGATTTGTATTTTCTAACGAAAAGAAGCTCGGGGTTTGATACATTAATAAATACAATAAACTTAAATTCAGGAATATTCTAGAAGATTGTAAAATATTTTACGAAATTTCTGATTTTTATGAAATTTTAAAACATTCATATTCAGAATAATTTCAGAATTTCAATTAAATTAAATTTTAATTACAGAATATTTTATTTCAAAGTAGTTTGAAAAATTCGTAAAATTAAATAAAATAGAACGCTCCTATGTTTTAGGAATTTTGAAAATACTCAAGACTTTTAAAAAGAATTGCAAAGTATAATAACGTAAAAAATGTAATAATGTAAAAAAATGTAATAATGTAAAAAATGTAATAATGTAAAAAATATAATAATTACTAATAATTTTAAAATATTTCTAAATATTCTAAAATATTAGAGAAGTGTTTTAGAAACTTTGAAAATACTCCAGACTTTTAGTAAGAATTGCAAAATATTTCAGGTAATTGCTGATCATTTTAAAAGATTTCTAAAATATTCGAGAAGTGTTTTAGAAACTTTGAAAAAACTCCAGACAATTAGAAAGAATTACAATAAATTTTTAGATTTATTTCATTTATTGCTGATAACTTTAAAAGATTCTTAAATTTTCTAAAATATTCGATAAGTTTGAGTATTCTGAAAGATCCGAAAACATTCTGAAAGATTTCAGTATTTTAAAATACCCAAGAACATTCTAAAAAATTTGACTATTTTGGAAGATTTAAAAAAATTCTAAAGAATGTATCATTCTTTAGAATGTAGATCATTCTAAAAGTTTCAAAATAAATAAATTTACATCAAGATTATCATATTTAATACACGATTCCAATGTGTTAGTAATTACCATATCTGTGAGACGTTTTCCGGAATCAGTTCTCGTCCTGACAAACATGTTTAGCTGTTTTACCATGTCTTGATCACCGGCAGATTTACGTCTTTCCTTTGAACCTTGGGGACTGAATCCTGAAAGTCTGTGAGGTCCTAAAGAATATCGACCAACGCTGCTGCTAGAAATGGATCCCAAAGGACTGTTTGACTTGTCGCTTGAAGGAATACTCAGCAATTCAACTTTCATTCTCTCTATTCTTTCTAGTTCTTGTGAAGAAGGTCCCTCTGCTCTCGATTTATCCTCATCCTGATAAAAAATGCAGTTTCATTTTGAATAAATTTTAACTAGCTTTTTAGTTTGTGTATAATGTTCAACTTTCGAGAAATTTCGACAGGAAATGTTCCGTTAAGGACGAATGAACTTGCTAAATGTTTCAGAAATCAAATATCGTTTCAACTAATCATAAAATTTTAAAGATACATTTTAATAGACAATTTTAAAAGACAATTTTAAGAGACAATTTAAAGAGACAATTTTAATAGACAATTTTAACAGACAATTCTAACAGACAATTCTGACAGACAATTTTAACAGACAATTTTAATAGACAATTTTAATATACAATTTTAACAAACAATTTTAACAAACTTTTTAGCAATAAATTTTAATAAAAATGTACGTTTACGGATTTCAAAACAAATATCAATATCGAATTTGGCTACATTTTGCAAAGATTTGAATTTGTGGATATTCATGTTTACCTGAGGTTTTACTACATATTGGCCTTTAGTTGCAGAGCGGATGTCAAGACAATGTTCGAGGTCCCTAGTGATTGATTCAATAGTGCTCGCAGGACTAGGTAAAGGCGAGGTAGATACTACAGTTTCCGTTGTTGCAGGCTGAAAAGGCACATAAATTGTTTATAAAACGTGCACGTTTTCAAAAAATCTATCTATTATGCACACAAAGATATTACATAAAAGGAAAGTTTTGTTTTAGAAAATTAGAGAACAAAAGTTTTCGAAAATTACACATTTTTTAAATTTTAGAAATACGAAAATAATCTGAAATTCGTAGTATCATAACATTCCTATTTTAAAATTTCAGAAAATCAGAAAATATCTTTTTTTTAATTAATCATTTGATTAATTTTAAATCCAATCATTTAATTGATTCAAAGTCCAATCATTTAATTAGTTTAAAACCCGATCATTTAATTGATTCAAAATCCAATCATTTAATTAGTTTAGAATTCAATCATGTAATTAATTTAAGATCCAAAATTGAAATAAAATTCAGTTTCTCACAGCGATTTCAGTCGATGTTTGTGCCTTGGTTTTCTTTTTTCTTCGAGGAGGTGCGACTGGCACTTTAGGAATGGATCCATTCTGAGGATCAACAGGCTTTCCATTATTCTTAGTGCTTGCAATAACGTCTGGTTCCTGGAGCACAGTTGGTTTATCACCTTGCGAAGAAGCAGAGCAATTTGATTTTCCATTCACAGAATCCTGGAGCATTTCTCCAGAAAGTGTTAAACTGCTGGAAGATTGTGAAACCTTGCCCGAAGCGACATCCTCGTCTTTGCTGGAAATACTCGCTATTGAGGACATTTGACTATCCCGAGTCAAAACATTGGCCGGATGTTGAAATCCAGGAGCAAGTACTCCAGAAGCACTGTCCGATGTTCCAGCTAAAAGTCGTCCAACACGTCCTAAGGAAGTCATGCTTTGTAAGCTAAAAGTATCATGTTCTATGATTTTGAAGGGATGCGATGTTTTTGAGGGCGTAGGATAAACTCCCTCGATGGAAGATGTTTGACTATCTGGAGGGGAATTATTATTTGGAATATCATCATCCTCGGTTTGCATTCGTTGCCGCAATTCGCGAAATCGTTTCCTCTCCCTACTCTTGTCTGTACCGGTTCCTTTATCATTTTCTTCCTGTTTAGAAAATGTCAATGACTTGCGTTAAATGTTGGATTTTAATGAATGTGAAAAATAAAAAAGAAGAGAGGAATCTTACAGCTTTCTCTGGATTTTGTTTTGTTTCTAAGCCCACTTGACTTCTTGATTCCGGAATGGGCTTTGGGTCAGCGGGTTTCACGAATACATTATCATCGATTTGTTTGTTTGCTGCTGGCTTTTCGACCTCTGCTTCAGCAGGAGCCGGCTGATGAGATTTACTTTTCCTAGAAATTAAATAGTAAAGAGTCCAATTACTTGACTTAAAATCAATTACACAACTTGCCTAGTAACGCCTTTAAGCACTATTAGTATCGAAAATGGTAATTATGAAAGCAGTTTCTTTTAAGCTGTCTTATATCCGCTTAACAGCAGTTAATAATTACACAGCTGTTTTTTATTATACTTATGTTTTTAAATTATAATTATAATTATATAAAATATAAATTATATTTATATAATATACATATATTAGATTTACATTAATTTAGACAATTCGTGTAGTTTTAATATAAAATTAAATAATACTTTGATAGTTTTAAATTTACGTAATGTAAAAAAGGTTTATAAATATGAATGAGCCTGAAAATACTTACATGGAAAAATAATTGTAACTCTATCTAATTATAAATTAAACACAATCAACAATGTTTTAAAAATAAATGACAATAACTTAAAGATAGGTAACGTTTACAAAAGTGGCTAACAAAAACTTTTAAAAGTAACAATAGCAATTAAAAAACAAGTGAAAGAACAAAAATAGAAAGATTTTTACCTAGCTGTGAATACTTTAAGAAACGCTTATAAATGACGCATTGCACAACAAAAATATTTAATGCGTCATTAAAAGCAATTAAAAGCTTTTTGTAAAATATCTAAAAAAATACCTAAAAAACGATACTAAACACTTTTATCTTCTTATAAATTAACAATCACAATCAACTAAAATTTCAACAAAAAATGTTTCTCGCTCTACTGATTAGTTTTTCTAATCTACAAATTTAAATAACAGACTCAATTCAAAATACTCATTAACACATTAATTAATGCAAAATACATTTTATTATACAAACCTTACATAATATTTAACACAAAATACATAAAATACAAATAAACTTACATGGATATTTATAAGCTCAAAAGAACAATAAAACATTCAATGAATAGTAAAAATAAACTGACAAGAACAATTGTAAAGAAATGATGACAAAACTTCAAAATCGATAATTAATGTAAATGAATATGCTCGTAAAACAATCATCATTTTTTACAGCACGCGATCAAGTCACATGTATTATTATTATTACATTATAAATTTGTCATAACGAAGTGACATATCCTTTTTAAGACATGATAATCAGGACTAAAGTGATTTCCATAAGGTGGAGATGAATGGTTTCATAAAACAAAATGTTCTTAATTTTGAAATAATTAATTGAAATATCAAATATCACCTTGACCCACGATTATGGGTGTCATCTTCTGCGTCGAAAAATTCTTCAGATTCGCTACTTTCAGACATTGTCTGTGTGAAAATATTGGAGTAGGTACTCGAGACAGCATCGAAACTGTCAAAATTTTTGTATGTCGCACGATCGCGTAATTTCTATAAAGGCTCTACTTTCTCGAGACTTTACCCAAATTGTAAAAATTGAGTTAATAAACCGGTACTACAAATTTAAAGAGTTTCTAAAAATATTCAACGTTTCATTCAACTAGCAACACTCCATTTCGTTTCGCTCTGTTCACAGCCGCAATTTCATGAAAAACTCACAAATTAACAATAAAAAATACTAATGTTAAGATTTTAACTTTATCTGTATGAAAATAACTAATTAACTATTGAATTTAGCAACAAATATGACATATCGAGGTTAAATTTAATGCATTTTTAACGATTACACTTTATTTAGACAAATCAGTTTGACAGTTCGCACTCTAACGTGTGAAATGACCTTTATAGCATTAAAATACCGTCCACAATTTGAAAACGTGCAAAAAAAGGCAAGGGTGAGTTGTATTTGTTTTCTTATAACATAATTCTCCGTTTTTCTTTATGAATTGTTTTTTAAACGATTTAAAATGTAAATTTTGTGTGTAAATTACAATTTTGAACTCATGTAAAATATTTCATTACAATGTGCAGTTGAATACAACGGCTAATTCCGGTTTAGGTTTGATAACTTTATCGACTGCAGATAATTTTTGCGATCAATACCATGCTTACCATGTCTTACGTACTCTTGTATAATAGTTCACAGCCCTGGATATTTAAAGTACTACGTAAATGGAAACATAACCTAAATATTTTATTTGTTTAAATGATGTAGAATCCTTGGAATAACAATTATATTTATGTTTTTTTCATTTTATAATTCTAATAAAATTGTTTGTGTTTGAAGAATTCAATTTACTATTTTAAATCTCTACTCCTTTTTGTGTTTGGATTTAATTTGATCCAAGTTGTACCTTGCTCACTTCCTGGACGCTGATGTCAGCGCAAGGGAACAAATTATTTCTCATTTCCGGATTAACCATAACGTCGAAAAGAAGTGTCTTCTTTTAACCGGCTTTGTCGTTTACAGGATTGGAAAATCCGCTTACATCCTTTAAATTATCAGTCATGCTTTCTTGAAAGAAGGTAAATTCATTTATTTTTATAAGTTTAAAAGCTTTTTGTCAATATTTCGTAAATTTTTGTTAAAATATTTTAAGTGAAAATACATATCAAATGTTTCCTTGGTGCAAGACATATTGGATACAATTTTGGATATTTAATTGATATTCTCATTAAAATTGTTTATATTTCATAATTATGTGTTCAATTCTAAAACATATATCTCACATATACATATTTTTTTATGCTCAAATCTATTTTTGTTTTAGTACTTTTTGATGCACGATTCTTGTAATTCTTTTCGATTTTCTGTAGGAGGGTAAATTAAACATTTTAAAGAATTGAATAGAAGCGAACAAGTTACGCTAAATGATTATATTATCAAGTCCGTGTTTCAACTGATTCACACTGATTATAACCCTTTGATAATGATAGCATTTTCTTTTTCTAAAATGAAGCAAAAGGTTAAATATTTTTAATAAAATATAAACTTAAATTTCATTAAAGGCGATTTTTTGTTTCAGCATGACTAGCCGAAGAGGCGTGAATTTGAAAGCATAATTTAAAATAGTATTACGAGGCGTTTGAAAAATGTATCTCTACAATTTAACGCTTCAACGTGCCACCGGCATTACCCATGCCGTCCATGGCAACTTCTCAGGAAGTAAAATGCAAGAAATTCTTGTTTCTCGAGGAAAATCACTAGAATTATTGAGGCCAGATCCAAACACCGGAAAAGTACACACGCTTCTAACTGTCGAGGTTTTCGGAATCATCAGATCATTAATGGCCTTCAGACTTACAGGCGGAACCAAAGATTATATCGTCGTTGGTACAGACTCAGGAAGAATTGTTATTCTTGAATACAATACCACAAAAAATGTTTTTACTAAAGTACACCAGGAAACGTTCGGAAAGAGTGGCTGCAGAAGAATTGTACCTGGACAATACTTGGCTATTGACCCTAAAGGACGTGCTGTGATGATAGGTAATTTAAAAAAACTACAAAGCATGTGTTCAAAATTTCATGATTGATACTAAAATTGATTATATTAAAATTAACTTAATTAAATTTATAAAAAAAGCAACGAAAACTTTCTAAATGATTATATTATCAAGTCCGTGTTTCAACTGATTTACATTGATTATTAACTTTTGATAATGATATCTCTTTATCTATCTAGAGTAATAAATCGAAAAAGAGAACGTTATTAATAAAATATACATTTTCAGGTGCAATTGAAAAACAAAAACTGGTCTATATTTTGAATAGAGATCCAGAGGCTCGACTTACTATTTCTTCTCCGTTGGAGGCTCACAAAAGCAACACTTTAGTTTATCATACCGTTGGTGTTGATGTTGGCTTCGAAAATCCTATGTTTGCATGCCTTGAAATCGACTACGAGGTAAGAACCTCTCTTAATAAATTTTACTTATATTTTTAAAGTCAAAAATTCTGGGAAAATTTGAATAGTTGAATACTTTTTTAAAAAATTATAAATTATATTTTCATAAAAAGATCATTCGACTTATAAATCATATATAATGTAATTAATCATCTTTGAAATAACATTTTTAAAAATAGCATGGATTAATTATTTAATGAAAATCAAATTTCTTGTAGGAAGCTGATACTGATCCAACTGGTGATGCTGCAGTTAGAACGCAACAAACATTAACTTTATACGAACTTGATTTAGGTTTGAATCACGTCGTGAGAAAGTACAGCGAACCTCTTGAAGAACACGCGAATTTTCTCGTTTCCGTTCCTGGTGGAAATGACGGACCCAGCGGAGTACTTATTTGCTCTGAAAATTACCTAACTTATAAAAATCTTGGCGATCAACACGATATTCGTTGTCCTATTCCGAGGCGGAGGAACGACTTGGATGATCCCGAACGAGGAATGATATTTGTTTGCTCAGCTACACATAAAACTAAAAGTATGTTTTTCTTCCTGGCACAAACCGAGCAAGGAGATATCTTCAAAATTACCCTAGAGACTGATGAAGACATGGTTACTGAAATTAAACTTAAGTATTTCGACACTGTACCTGTAGCATCCAGTATGTGCGTACTCAAAACTGGATTCTTGTTTGTGGCTTCTGAATTCGGAAACCAGTAAGTATTTGAACTAGATTTTATCAATTTAATGATTGATTGAATTAACATTAATTCAGTTGATTGTTTAATTTTGTTTATTTGTTTTTTTTGTTGTGTTTTTTTGTTTTTGTTTTGTTTTTGATAAATAGTTCAAATTAAGTAATAGTTAAAATAGTTTACATTCAATGTGTTGAAAAAGTTTAAATTCATTGAATTGAAAAATGATGTTTGAAATAATATGTGCTATTTATGAATCGGTGTTGTAATGATTTGTTTATTTTCAGTTATTTATACCAAATCGCGCATCTTGGAGATGACGATGATGAACCAGAATTTAGCTCCGCTATGCCTCTGGAGGAAGGAGATACTTTCTTCTTTGCACCAAGACCCTTGAGAAATTTGGTGCTTGTAGATGAGATGGACAGTTTGTCTCCTATTATGGCCTGCCAGGTAAATAATAAAAATTGTATCTTCACATGAAAGGCATTATCAAGTAGAGGATTGATTTTTTCCATGGTCCATTCTCTGTGAAATAATGCAAGATCAAATGCTCTTTGTCGCCTTCGTCTTGTTTTTGCACGCCGAAGTGAATCAAAGATCTACAATTTTGTACATTTAAATATAAAAGTAACTTGATTCATAAATTTAAAAAATTAATTTAAGTATGTAACAATTTGATTTAAATTTAAATAACAATTTGATGTAAATTCAAACATCTAATTTACATTTAATAAGCTGATTAGAATTTAATTGAAATTATTTAATATCAATTTTATTCGTAGGTGGCCGATCTTGCGAACGAGGATACACCCCAATTGTACATAGCTTGTGGAAGAGGACCCAGATCGACTTTAAGAGTTTTGCGTCATGGTCTCGAAGTTTCTGAAATGGCTGTGAGTGAACTTCCGGGAAACCCAAATGCTGTGTGGACAGTAAAGCGGCGCATAGATGGTTAGTTAATTTCATAAATTAAATACCAGGGCAGCTTTTAATTAAGTCGTAAAGTAGAAACGTTTTTCAGATTAATTTTAAAGGTTCCATTCTCACGTTTTGATCAGTCTTTTTTTCTTTTAGAAACATTTTCATTTTTTTCTCACAACCCTTTTTGAGCCTTTTTTATTCTGCACATATTTTTTCTACTAAAGTTTTGTTATATTCTCAACACCTTTAAATTTAAAAAAAAAATCCTTTTTTCTCATATTTTGGATTAAACGAGTCTTTATGCAAGCTAGAAAAATTAATATCTTTTAAAAAGATATTAATAAACCTGGTGGATTGATACACATTTATCAAACACCAGTTCTCTCTTTCAGGATGTCTGCAGGCTATTGGTTGACCAAGACAATGATGAATGACTGAAAGGTAAGGAGAAAATCGAAATTGTCCCGTAGAAGGGACGATTATTACCAAATTGAGGACAAGGAATTAAATCCAGGGAATTTTATCCTTTTTTTATAAAGCTATTTTTTCTTGAAAACGAAATAAAACAGTTTTTAAAGACAGTAAATGTATAGTATCAAATTATACTTCGAATGTTAATTTTTAGTACATGTTAAAATAAACTGAAAATGAATGAAAGAGCCCTTCGACTCGAGATGCAGGCATTTTTTATTTCATTGAATAATCTATACGAGATATTTGATTTGGGTTTCAGAGGAATATGATGCTTACATCATTGTGTCGTTCGTAAATGCAACTCTGGTACTTAGTATTGGAGAAACTGTTGAAGAAGTAACAGATTCTGGTTTTCTGGGGACAACGCCAACCCTGAGTTGTTCTGCTTTAGGAGAAGATGCTTTAGTTCAGGTAAGGATTTAAAAATTAAAAAGTAATTAGCAAGCACTCGGTATCTCCGGCACCTGGCTCACCACGTGACGGTCGCATGAAAGTGCAAGAACAATGTATGGCTTTTGCATCGTTGGAACACTTATTTTTATCTTTAAGTTTTCCTGGTTTCTCGGCCTCGACAATTTTCATTAATATTGTAAAATAGAATTTAACTTAATCTTGTTGAAATAGCTCGATTATTATTTTAGGTTTATCCTGATGGTATTCGTCACATTCGAGCAGACAAGCGTGTTAATGAATGGAAAGCTCCCGGAAAGAAAACAATCGTAAAATGCGCAGTCAATCAGCGACAGGTTGTTATCGCTTTAACGGGAGGAGAATTGGTCTACTTTGAATTAGACGCTGTAAGTCAAATTGTCTATTGTCTCGCACGTTTTTGTCCAATATTGATTTCTCCACATTTTCTGTTTTTTTTTTCTTTTTCTTTAAACTTGTTTCTATCTTTTTCTAACATCTTTTTTCTATCTCTTTTTACGAGAACGAAAATTTGGTACTTTGTGAATGATAATTAAAGAATCTTTTTTCTATCTTTTTTTACGAAAACGAAAATTTTATACTTTGTGAATGGTAAATAAAGAAAAAAGTTAGTTGTAATAGAAATGTTTCGAAAATTAAAATAACTAATTAACTAGAAGTCTAGAGAGAAGTTATTTATAAACACTTGGATTATTGTTTTGTTCTTTTTTATGCAAATTTAATAATATTAATTATAATTAAGTAATATTAATTTAATAATATTAAATTTGCATAAAAAAGTATGCAAATCGAACATCACGCACAATGTTCTCTTTGCGAGTATTCTATTCCCAGAGATGTAAAATGTGCGAAGAACATCTTGCTTCTTTTATCATTACTTGATACTTATTGCCAAGCTATGTATAAAAATAGCAAACATTCTTTTATATTTAATTAACAGTTTAAAATAATCATTTTCCAAATATTTGATTTTTAATAAGTTACGATTCAAAGATAAATTTACTGTTCTAAATATTTATGTACGAAATTTACGACGAAGTAGAATTCTATTTCGTGTATTATAATTGTTTCTAACGAATAATTTTTTTGTTTTAGACTGGTCAACTGAACGAGTACACAGAACGAAAGAAAATGCCTTCGGAAGTGATGTGCATGGGATTGGGAAATGTACCAACTGGGGAACAACGATTTCCTTACCTTGCTGTGGGTCTTCAAGATAACACTGTAAGAATAATGTCCCTGGACTCCCAAGATTGTTTGTCACCGAGAAGTATGCAGGCTCTTCCAGCCGCTGCCGAAAGTTTGTGTATCGTAGAAATGGGTCTGAAGGACGCGGATAGTTCGGATGACGCTCGACCTCAACAATCCAGTTTTTATCTTAATATTGGTCTACAGAATGGAGTACTGCTAAGAACTGTATTAGATCCAGTTTCTGGTGATTTGGCTGATACTCGGACAAGATATTTAGGTTCTCGACCTGTGAAACTCTTCAGAATAAGAATGCAGGGCAATGAAGCCGTTCTGGCAATGAGTAGTCGATCATGGTTGAGTTATTACTATCAAAATCGTTTCCACTTGACACCTCTGTCGTATGAAAGTTTGGAATTTGCCTCCGGATTTAGTTCTGAACAGTGTCCAGAGGGAATTGTAGCTATTTCCACCAACACCTTGAGGATCTTGGCGCTTGAAAAACTTGGAGCTGTATTCAATCAAGTCAGCTTTCCTTTGGAATACACACCAAGGAAATTTACGATTCACAATGATTCGGCACACTTGCTGGTTCTTGAGACTGAACACAATGCTTATACGGAAGAAACAAAACATCAGAGGCGATTACAAATGGCGGAAGAAATGCAGGAAGCCGCGGGAGCTGAAGAAGCTGCAGTGGCTCGAGAGTTAGCTGAAGCTTTCTTGTCGGAAGAATCAAATGAAACAGTTTTTGGAGCTCCAAGAGCAGGTCCTGGATTGTGGGCTTCCTTGATTCGTATTATCAAACCAACCACTGGAGAAACGTTCGAAACGTATCGACTGAAACAAAACTTGGCCGCTTTAAGGTATTTTTTCATTTTAATCATTTATTTGTAACAATTTCTACTAAATTCAAAATATTTTTATTAAATTCAAAATATTTCTATTAAATTCAAAATATTTTTATTAAAATTTTAGTGTTGGTTTGATTTTTAATTATCATTTTTTACTCTTGTAGTTTGGCAATGGTGAAATTTGCGAACCAGGGAGACCAGCAGTTCTTAATTGTTGGAGTTGCCAAAGATTATCAACTTAATCCGAGAATCAGCAACGGTGGATATCTTTACACATACAGGTATGCATTAATTACTTTCAACCATGTTTAGAAACAAAACTTTTTCTTTAATAAATTATGATATAGATATGATATTGATCGATATCTTTTTCTTTAACTTTCAGAAAGTTACAAATTTTAAGAACTCCATTTTTAAATGCCTATAAAATTAATTATTCTAAAACTTGAATGATGACAATATCACATCATCTGATTGCTGATGATATCCCTGCAGTACTGACCATAAATTACAACAGATTCAGTATTAGAAAATAACATAAGAAGCAACGTTTTAAGGCTTTTGTTTTGTTTTCAGAATTAACGCTGATTGTACTAAATTGGATTTGCTGCACGAGACAGTTGTTGATGAGATTCCACTCGCTATTTGTCCGTACCAAGGTCGAGTTCTAGTCGGTGTTGGTAGAATGTTGCGGTTGTACGACATGGGCAAGAAGAAATTACTGCGAAAATGTGAAAATAAACATATACCCAATGCCATTGTCAGTATTAATGCTGTGGGACATCGAATTTACGTTAGTGATGTTCAGGAATCGGTTTACGCTGTAAGATACAAGCGACAAGAAAATCAGTTAATCGTTTTTGCCGATGACACCCATCCTCGATGGATAACAACAACGTGTGTTTTAGATTACGACACAGTAGCTACTGCTGATAAATTTGGAAATATTTCTGTGGTAAGTTAAAAGAATCTAAGATTGTATTTTTCATTAAAAAAATTAATTTCTTATTATAAAGTAAAAGAGTAATTTCTTATTAGAGAATAAAAGATTAATTTTTTTATTAGAAAATAAAAGATTAATTTTTTATTAGAAAATAAAAGATTAATTTTTTATTAGAAAGAAACAAAGATAAACTAATTTATTTTAATTTTGTTTAACAGATAAGATTGGCAACGGGAATAAATGACGATGTAGATGAGGATCCGACGGGAAATAAAGCCTTATGGGATCGAGGATTGTTAAATGGAGCCAGTCAGAAAGCGGATACTGTTGCGTCTTTTCACGTTGGTGAAACAGTGATGTCTTTGCAGAAGGCAACTCTCATTCCTGGTGGATCTGAGAGTTTAGTTTACAACACTTTGAGTGGAACAGTCGGCGTTCTCGTGCCATTTACTAGTAATGAGGACCATGACTTTTTCCAGAGTTTAGAAATGCATATGCGCTCGGAACATCCTCCACTTTGTGGCAGAGATCACCTTTCCTTTAGATCATACTATTATCCTGTAAAAAATGTTATTGATGGTGATTTGTGCGAACAGTTCAACTCCATCGAACCCACAATTCAAAAAAGTATTGCTGGCGATTTGGATAAATTATCTTCAGAAGTGTCCAAGAGATTGGAAGATATTCGAACACGCTACGCCTTCTAAGTATTTTTTCTGTTTATTTAATTATTTTTGTTGACAACAAAAATGTAGTGACGTTAGGAATTAATTTACTTATTGGGGATACACCTACTTTAAGATTGTAATTTTTCTCATATTATTCGAGTGATTTTTTTCCTGAATTTTTACAGTTCCTGTGGACGTAGAAAAGAAATCTAGTATGTTTCTAAAATTGTACGAAAAATTCGTAAACTAAAAGACTAGAAGAAATATAGTAATTCGAAATTTTTGAATTAGTCGGGTTTTATTTTTATCCTTTGTTTTGATGATTAGTTTCTCTGCTTTGTGATACTTGAATCTCAAGGTGTTTTTTTAAAAAATCAACTGTGTGATTTAAAGGATAAAAAGTTGTTTTCAACGAGAATCACTGACCGTGACGTATTTTATAAAGTCATTTTTAAACTTTGTATACTTTGATCCTAAAGCCATGATAATAAAATTTTAATAGCTTTATTGGTAGTAAATTTTTACTTTATATTCAATTCTGATTTACCCTCCTTAGAAAAATAACGTCAAACATTTTTTTACGAAAAATGAAATTGATTTATGAAGAATGCAATTTTTGTTAGAGCTTTAAACTTTTCATCTATAAATCGATGTGTTGCAAGTTTATAGAGTACAGAAAAGAAAACTTTCTAACAGAAATTTGCAGCATCTTCAAACCGTAAACTTTTCTTCCAAACTTTCGTGAATGAAATTTCAATACTTTTCAGGTCTTCTTAACGTAGCTTTAATATTAATTTGCTTTGTAAAATATTCACTATAAGGAAAATTTGTTGAATTTGAAAATATTTAAAGGTGGTTTTCATTATTAATAAGTTCGAACTAAAGTCTAGTTTATTCAAAAGAAGGGATAATAAGAGAAATTAAAACTAAAAATCCATTACTGAACAATGGTTTCATTAATTAAGCAAAACAATTTCTAGAAAAAAGTTATAATTAGCACTTTTTTTCGTCAGAAGCGTAATTTTCCCACTTTCATTAAATTTACTTTTCTCAAATGAACTTTTCTCTATTATTCTTGAATTCGATTAAAATTGAAGTTTTCAACAATTAAAAATTTACTTTCATTTCAAAGTAAATTAAAATTATTGAATTGAAAATTGTGATACACGAAAATTGGAATAAAAATCTGGAACAGAATGAATTTTCAATGATGAAAAAAAATTATATTCAGAGAATTGATTAAATTTAAAACTTTAAGGGCCAGTATCACCAACTTGTGTTAAGATTTAATTTAATTAACTTTTAATTAAAGTTGAAAGCGGCTCTCAGTGATTGAAGCAATGGAAATTTAAAAAGATAAATTAATTGAAATCCGTATCGATGAGATCAAAGTTTTATAATAATGGATACAAGCTACTATGATAGAAATGCAGTATTGAATAATTCATGTTTGAGCTGATATATGATAAAATACGAAACTAGTTTCCTCTATGAGGAAGCAATGATTGAAATTTAGATTGCCTAGAGTTTTGTTTTTTGAAATTTGAATAGAAAAAAGTTGCATTTAATTGAAAATTTAAATAATTGAAATTCAGATTGATAATTGACTTGAATTTATTTAAATTTCAATCCTTGGAGTTTAAAGTCGGTTTTTTATTAAAAGCTTAAACTTTTAAATAATAGAGTGGTAGAACTTTGATAAATTGATACAGAATGGAAAAAGAAATTTCTAAAAGGTTTAGAAAATAATAATATAATAAAAAAAATAATACTAAAAATAATAATAATAATACGAAAAATACTAATAATACTAAAAATACTAATAAAAACAAAATAGTTTAAATTTTAGGAAATTTTGAATTAGATTATTTGAAACCAATGAACATCAAA
>WNHD01001432.1:0-19096 GCA_011057455.1 Ganaspis sp. Gsp50
TGCAAAAGTATACTTATTACTGTATACTTGAGTACTACAACGTTTTAAAAACAAAACTTGTGGACAGAATGAAAACAACGTACTTTATTATTATGAATTCTTTATTTTATTGTTTTAGTTATTTTATTTTAGTTAAAATAGTATTTTTATACTTAAAATAGTATTTTTATACTTAAAATAGTATTTTTATACTTAAAATGGCATTTTTATACTTAAAATAATATTTTTATAGTTAAAAAAGTATTTTTATAGTTTGTACAATCCTAAAATTGCATCACTAGAGTTCTAACAATGTAACTATTTTAACTCCCACCATATTTATAGTTTGCATACTTTCCTTTCATTACTGATAGAAAATAACAAATTTGAAAATCCCCTGTATTGTAATTGCATATTCTGGCTATACATAGTTGTCTTTTTGAGGATCGTTTGCAATGAAAAGTATCGACTTAAGTGTGTACTTTACATACAATCTTTTAAAAAATCGTTATGCAAATGTTATGAGATTGAAAGAAATTGCTGAAAGTAAAAATAAATTCTCGTATTATTGAAAGAATGTTTAACAGAAAACGGGCAAATGTTGCGAAATCTTAGCAAAAAAAAAACGTCAAGAATGCTTCTGGATATCGTCCTCAAGACATTAAGTACATTCGGCGAGAAAACAACGCAAAATAAACTACCAATTTTCTTCCCCTGAAAAGAAGAGTGGTTTTGTGCTAAACAGAAAGCTATATAAAATACTGCCGTGAAGAGTTTCCTGTATGTTATCTTACAAGCAGTTTACAAATGATTTGAAAAAAATTCTTCCTCGAAATATTGTTGATCTATAAAAATTTACGAAGGTCGTTTTAGTAACTAGTAGTAATTTCAATATCGGGAAGACATTTTATTTTGAAGATTGATGTTGCATTTACAAATTTTATTTTCAGTTTTAGCTTTAGTTTTATTTTTAGTTTTATTTTCAGTTTTATTTTTAGTTTTATTTTCAGTTTTATTTTCAGTTTTAGCTTTAGTTTTATTTTTATTTTTAGTTTTAGTTTTATTAATTCATTTGAAAATGTAATAGTCACTTTATCAAAGTACATCCTCCTACAAAACTGAAATATGTTGGAAGACGAAAAAGTGGATAGCAAGATGAATTGTATGAGAAATGGGTCTCTTCTTGATGGCAAACAATACTTGTGTTGTAAAGGGTAACCGAAGATGGGGTAAATTATATTTCGAATTCCTACCTTGCTGGAATACGGTAGCTTCTTTGGCCTTTACTCCTTTTCAACCCCCTCCGTCTCCCTTCAATTTTACTTTTCATCTCTCTTTATTTCTCCCTTCTGTCTCTCTCTTCTGGGATTTAAGCTAACGCCACAATAATGATCATCGAAAAAATATCAAGTGTCCGTAACATTATACTTTCAGGACGTTTAAATGCCACTGGTACGTGTCATCCATATACATACCTGACTATACGTGTTCTGACGTTTGAACCCTTCAAAAACACATGTGTATTATCGTTCTCTGTCTCACTGCCAAATTATCTAGTTATCATTTTCAGCATTCTTTTTATTTAATTTTTTATCTTTTGAACTGTTTTGTTCCACTATTTTGCCTACTGCTTTTGGTTGCAGATAATTAGGAAGCTTTAATCAAGTTCAAACTGCCAGCAAACATAACCTAAATTTTCTTGTTTCTTAGGTACCTTCGCGACGCGTCACATTTTTTTCATACTAATTTTATTTTGTTTTTCTTTTGTTTCTTTTTGTTTTTGTTTTGTTTCTTTTCGTTTTTTTTTTGTTTCTTTTTGTCTTTCTTTCGTTTCTTTTTGTTTTTCTTTTTTTCTTTTCGTTTTTCTTTTGTTTCTTTTTGTTTTTCTTTTGTTTCTTTTTGTTTCTCTTTTCTTTCCTTTTGTTTTTCTTTTGTATCTTTTTGTTTTTATTTCTTTCTAATTTTTGTTCTTTTAGGAACTAGACTACTTTGAATTCAAAACTTGGAGCAAATTTCTCTTTCTTCCACTAAAAGATTGAAAAAGACGGATTCGCTGAATTCTAAAGGAATCAAAGTGGTGTTTCATTATGTTCTAGAAGAAGTTATTTAGGGTCTTAATTTCGACTGGGGTATATTATTTATTATTATCGTTCATGCATTTATTCTTGCATTTTTTCTTTATTATTTGTATCGCGCTCTGAATAAAGGGATCTTGGAGGCAAACGATTTTAGGTTATAGGTTTTCGATTATAGGTTATGTTTGATGATAGTTGATAATTATTATTATGATAGTTACTATTATGATAATTATTATTATTATGATTGATTAATAATTGATTTAAGTTGATTAAGTTGTTTTCAATTCTTTGCAATCAGAAGATTTTTATGAATACTTTGAGTGTATACTATCAAGAAAAATTGTTTTCGAATTGTTTTGCAAAAAATTGCGAAAAATTGTTTTGCAAATAATTAAAAAGAAGGTTTAAATCAAGTTAAAACTGTCATCGAACATAAACTACATTTTTTTCCCTATAAGGTTCCTCTTTTCGACATTTTTCATTAATTCTATTATCTTCCTACTGACAATATATTTTCATTTTATCATTTTAAGTTTTTCTTTATATATGCAAATCTTATATATTCATTCTATGTAATATATATTCATTCCTAATTTTATATTCATTGCATATAATTTTATTTATTTTTATTTTTTATTTTAAGATACATAAACATAAACATAATGATAATAATATATTTAATTTAGAACTTGAAGAGTTTTGGTGGAAAAAACTTGAATATAAATAATAATAAATTAATAACAATAATTAATTTAATAATAAATTTCTTATTTTATTCTATATTATATAATAATAATTATTATTATTATGCTGATGATGTCGAATTATACAATAATAATAATTAGATAATTTTCCATAATTAAAAATATGCAAAATTATAACAATGGTTACAATTATCACGCTTTGGCAAATTTTTAAAAATGAATTATATTTAAGAAAGTGTTGATAGAAGAGAATGGTATTCAGTAAGTGGCCGAAGCAATCAAAAAATATTATCGTGATCTTGAAAAGACATATAACTGAGTCAGATACGTGCCCCCGGGCGAAACTTGA
Source organism: Ganaspis sp. Gsp50 (assembly GCA_011057455.1). Lineage (NCBI taxonomy): Eukaryota > Metazoa > Arthropoda > Insecta > Hymenoptera > Figitidae > Ganaspis > Ganaspis sp. Gsp50. The sequence goes on from WNHD01001432.1 coordinate 3,111, forward strand.
CTACAGTGAATCTCTCGTTGCATTTGCCCATACTAACGACCTATGTAAATGTTCTATCCGTTATCCTTGTCTCTTATCATTTTATACTCCTTCGCTCCACCGTGGCTCTACAGTTCTTCCAGGGAGCGAAGGGTACAGGACCCAGCATTCCAGAACCTGGTCTCGACCCGCGACCCCCGACCCTCGCCCCCTAAATCATCCACCGCAGCCAGCCCGCCATTCCGTTTTGTTTTCTCTGCTCTTCTCCTTTTTTTCTTATTTATTTCCCCTTTCTTTCTCTATCTGCTGCTCCCTCTCTCTCTTTCTCTTTATCCTTTCGTGAAGAGACAACCGCTCCCATCTTGGAGACTGATAGAAATGTGTGGGAAAAATATTTCTCGAGTTCTGACAGGAGCTCGGAGAAATCCCAACTTTTCAAAGCCCACAATATATCTCTTACGAAATTCGGGATTAAAAATACATTCCGTTTACAAGTACTTTCAACAAGTGTTCGCAGTTTTGTTGGCCATCTGGCAAATAGGGAAAAATAATCATCGTTCTTCAAATTGAGAATAGCTTTGTTATTTTAACGAATTTCGGTTACAATTACATATCGAATTTTTTGAAAACCTTTCCGATTTTTCGTTATTCGAAATAATTTACTAATTCATTAATTAATTGTACTTTTCATTAATTATACTTCATTAATTGTACTTTTAATTAATTATACTTCATTAATTGTACTTTTTTAGTGCTTTAAGTTAATGTTTAAATCAAAGATCAGGCAAAAATTCTGGAAGTTGAGATGTTTTCTGATTCCGTAAAAGACACTTGTGTTAATTAAATTAAAAAGTGTTTTTGTAGTCGCATCGGACTGTTGAACCCTTTTATTCCCAAAGACCAAAGGTCTTCGAACCAAAATCTCTTGTCCCACGGGACTGCTAGTTGCCTCTTGTCAAAATCATTGGATATCTCGACTCGGTTTGACATAGAGCCACGAAGAAGGGCTTCGTATTGTAATTTAATTTCGTAACCCGATATCTTCGCTTTGTACGCAGAAATTATTAGGGTCTCGTAGACGTTATAATTTTCTCCAAGAGAAATATTCCAACCGAGACTAACTTCGGACTCTCGGCTTAAAATAAGGCCCATGGACGTGTGACACTTTTTTCACTTTTTGTACCCCTTTTATATACAAAACTACAACCGATTTCCTAATCATATTCTTTTGTGCCTTTTATTCATCAAATTGAATTATTTTACTGACAATTGACTTCTCTTAATCAGAAATAAACTTCTTTCTGCTCAAAGACCTCTATAGTTGCTGTATTATACAAAAATACTCTCTTTTTGTCATTATTGAGAATACCGACAAAAAAAGCTTTTTTTGATTCAATGCGAAAATACACTGAATTTAAACTAATTTATTCCTATCATCGGATCTAGAATTTTTTTCGCGATTCAAGTATTTTATTCACGGTTCAAGTATTTCATTCTCGATTCAAGTATTCTACTCTCGATTCAAGTATTTTGTTCTCGATTCAACACAGTAAAAACAAAGTCTTAAACGATTTACACCTTAAAACCAAAATGACTGAAATTCAGAAAAATGTATGTCTTAAAACAAGAATAAGTCATTTTTATGTCTTAAAATTCAAGTCTTGATGCTGAAATTTAGTTGAAATTGGATCTGATGTAAACAGATTCAGTCTAAAATGGTTTGAAAGTAAGACTTCCTTTTTACAGTGAAGTATTCTATTCTCGATTCAAGTATTTTATTCCAGTAATAAGAATATTCGCGCTCCGAAGAAAAGGCTCCTTAGAAGCAAACGATTATAGGTTATGTTTGATGATACTTTTAACTTGATTAAAGAATAAAGATTCGTTTTGAATTCTTAGCAATGAAAAGAAGATTTTCATGAATACTTTGTGTGTATATATATACACACAAATTATTTATAAAAATGTAATTAAAAAAGCTTCAATCACTGTTAAAACTATAGAACATAACCTACAATTTTCTCTTCTAAGGTCCCTTTCTTGGAATCGCGACACATATAAATATTTTAACTTCAATTTTTAAAATACTTACAATGAATTGAAATATACTTGAAACAAGAATATTGCAAGTATATTTTAATCTTCCTTTATTAAATATTTTCAATATTCTCGATCACTTTCAAATTATGCAAAAAAAAAAAAACAAAAACCTATAAAGCAAAACGTTAAGCACGTTAAGCAAACGCATCTTAAAGTTAAAATTTCATAAAGATACATAATACTCGACTGAAACTATTTCGGTCACCAGAAGAATGTATTTCAATTAATTTCCTCCAGGTTGTATTTTTGATATTTTATGGACAGTGAGTGTGTGCTTTCATTACTACAATAATAAATATAAATTGAATCGGATTATATTCAGTGTACACGATAAGATCAAAACCCAGTATAAATTCTGCTTTGGACCGCAAGTTCATCGTATTATTAAGTTTTCTCGTCAAAAACTTGTATTATTATTATTCTTGTTTTTAAACTTAGTGTATATTGCGCACCATTGAGATTCAATGAGTTCATGTGAAATGAATATTTATTATTGCTCGGTTAAGCTTCTATATTACATTTTGTGAGTTAGTTAGTTCTGCACACAGGAACATCCTAATTGCTAATCGTCACGATGCGAATCGTATTTATTTACGATTCTAGCGGTCGTAAATGGTACACTCACATCCCAATTATACTCGAGTATTTACGCACCTGCAGCAACCACATTATCTCTTTCAAGCTATTCATATTCTGGCAAAGTTAAAAGCAAAAAATTGTCATTCGCTGATTTTAAATATTTAAACTTTTTTAATAGTTCAATTCTTTGGTTGAGATTTCAATACTAAAACTCAGATTAGAGTTTTTTAGAAATAATATTTCGTTATGAGAATAGTGCGTTTGGTTTGAATGCATTATTTATAACGACATTCTATGTAGCGGGATTTTATATAGCGAAGTTTCAGATATAGCGATATTTTACACATAGAGAAATTTTGCATGTATCGTAGTTTTACATATAGCGAAATGGCGCATGTAGCGTATTGTGTGTAGCGAAGTCTTATTTGTAGCGAAGTCTTATATGAAGCGAAGAATTGCACGTAACGAACTCTTTCATACAATGAAATTTTACATGCAGCGAAGTTTTACATGCAGCGAAGTTTTACATGCAGCGAAGTTTTACATGTAGCAAAGTTTTACATGTAGCGAAGTTTTAAATGTAAGCGAAGTTTTACAAATAACGAAATTTTGCATATAGCGAAGTTTTACATGTAGCGAAGTTTTAAATGTAAGCGAAGTTTTACAAATAACGAAATTTCGCATATAGCGAAGTTTTACATGTAATAATGTTTTACATGAAGCGAAATTTTACATATAACGAAGTTTTTCACGTAACGAAGTCATACATGTATCAAAATTTTGCACGTAGCGAGTTTTTACATATATCGAAATCTCGCATAATTATAGCGAAGTTTTACGTATAGCGAAGTTTTACAAATCACAGTATTTCACATATAGCGATGTTTTACATGTAGCGAATTTTACACGTAACGAAATTTTGCAAATAACGATATTTCACACAAAGCGATCATGTTTTACGCGTAACGAATTTTTAAATATAACGAAGTTTTACACTTGATGAATTTTTACATGTAGCGAAAATTTACATGTAGCAACATTCTACATGTAGCTAAAATTTACATGCAGCGAAGTTTTTCATACTTAGCAAATTTTTACGTATAACGAAGTTTTACACAGAACGGAGTTTTACACGTAACAAAGTTTTACATGTAGCGACGTATATTACATACAGCGAGGTCTGACATACACAGAAAAAACTTGAACTCACTTTTGGTGCAGCTCAAGTTGAGTAATGATAAACGACATAGAAAGTAGCGCCATCTACGCGACTCTTTTCTGGTACGCTTCAAGTTGAGTAGCGTACGCTACTCAACTTGATCCTGGGTTTTTTCTGTGTAGCGAAATTTTAAATAGCGAAATTTGTTGTCATATTTTATTTATCAAAACAGTCTATATATTATAGAGTAGAAAGAAGATTAAAATGATAAAAAGGAAATGTGGCGCGCTCCAAAGAAAGGGACATTAGAAGGTAAAACTTGTAGGTTATGTTTCATGCTAGATTTAAGTTATTTAAAGCTTCGTTTTTAATTATTTGCAGTCGAAAACAGTTTTTATTGATAGTATGCACACAAAGTATTCATAAAAAATTCCTTTTTATTACTAAGAACTAAAAACGAATCTTTATTCAACTTAAAACTGTCATCAAACATAACCTATAATCGTTTGCTTCTAAGGTTCCTTTCTTTGGAGCGCGACACAAATAATGCTTACGAAATAATTTTAACGAAATAATGATAATAAAATAATGTTAACGAGAAATATTAATGAAATAATGTTTATTAAATATTAACGAAATAATGTTTATTAAATATTAAGGAAATAATGTTTATTAAATACTAATGAAATAATGTTTATTAAATACTAATGAAATAATGTTTATTAAATACTAATGAAATAATGTTTATTAAATATTAACGAAATAATGTTCACGAGATAATGTCAATTAAATAATTAGTTAAATAATCTCAACTAAATAATCTTAATAAAATAAAACACTCCAAAGTTCGCTATTGGAAAAAAAGCAGCTCGAAACGATGTCCACACACGCTTTGAAAAAGAAACAAACTGTATAAAAAGAAAAGCGAGTTGACTAGGCAAGAGGATCAGGAATAAAAAGAAGAAAGGTAACTGAGGGTGGAGGTATTAAAAAAAAATGAAAAAGGGCATCGAGTTTGCCCCGTCCGTTATATTTACGAAGCCTTCCTCTAATGGTTTCGATGCGCTCGGACGCAAGAGCACCAGCTTGCAGATTTGCTCGCTCTGGAAGCTCATATGCACTCATACCATCTTGCCACATATACGCACGAGTTCGCGTGAATTATGTTTCATGCGAGATGTCAAATTGCTCGCCATATCGTAAAATATACAACTCCACGCGCTGTGGGAAACATTATGTTCTCTCTGGCCCTTGGTTCTTCTTCTTCTCCTCGTCCCTCTCCGATCACCACATCGCGAATTCTCTTCTCTCTCTTTCGCTCTTCCACTCCCTTATGCTCCCATCCCTCTTGCACTCACGTCGATTTAGATAAACGATTGCCTCATCTTTTCTTACGTCCCTGAACGCATTGTCGCTTCCGGTCGCTACTTTTAACTCTTTTTCACATGTCCTCGTTCGCGCGTCAATTTTTATGGCTCTGCCTTCTTCTCGCTTGTTCATGTTCTGCAAAGGCTCAAAAATTGTTATCAAGAGATCAAAGGGTGAGTTTCGTTGGAGTACGTTCTGAAATAATATCCCTTCGACTTGTACTGTAAACATTTCTTCTGTTCTTCACAATTTAGGGTCGATATAAAATAAATAATATAATGAATAATGCTCTTTGACAATCTGATTATTCTGAATAAGGAAATTAATGTACCAATTGGGAACATGTCTTTGGGAACAGAATTCATTTAAATTAAAACTTGGAGATTTAGAGGTACAGACAAGTTTTTCAAGGCAAATTAAAATTACTTTGAGAGGTTCTATCATTTGAGTTATTAGAGCTTTTTGAGCTAAAATGTCTATTCTCTTCCCCAGAAGGGAATAAACATTTTCTTCGACTTATAGAGGTTTTCGACTTATCGAGGTTCCACTGTAATATATATTATTATTTGTTGTTTTAATCTGTTGAACAAAACAATTATCGAAAATCCAAATTAATTAAACCAAATCCATTTATCGAAATTACATTTAACATGCATTATGAAACATTTTATGTAACATTATGTAACATTTTATGTAACATATTGTAACATTTTATGTAACATATTGTAAAATTATGTAACATTTAACAAAATACAATTTTAACCCTTATGTATATTTAAATGTTCGGTTCTCAAAGAGGGTGTCAAGTTTTGCCGAGATTTTATAGATTTTAAAGTGCCTATTATTGATGGGGAAGGTCCTGTTTTGGGTTTGGCATTAAATGACTGATAAGAACAGATGTTTGAGCAAATTAATACGTTGGAAGTCAAGGGCAGAGGGTATGCCTAGAGCTCTTTAACAAATCCAAAAGAGATCTAATTTAGCAATCTTCGCGCCACGCCCTAGGTCCAGTCATTAGATGACCCTCGGTTCATTAATAAGTCAAAGACCGGCCACACACGAGACTAGACAAGACGCCAAACTGAAATGAAATCTCTTCAACTCAGCACCGTCGTCATCAACGAAAGGATAATTCAGTTTCGTCAAAAATGTCGAATCATTCACCATCAATAAATACCAATCGATCTTTTCAGCCAGTATCTATTAATGACTAAACGTCCGCTAAACGAATTAACTGTGACTAAACTGCATTTATCGGATCTGCTCAAATATTATTTGAAAGCTCGCTTATCATCTTTCATTCCAATTTCTCTTAAAAGTTTCCATATTGTTTTATTTTCACGAGATTATTTCAATGGTCAAAAATATCAATAATAAATTTAATTTAATAAGTAAACCAACAGTTTCATTTCATTTTGCTATTAATTTGCTGTTAGTATTTTTATTTACTAGTTTATTAAAAGAGTGCAAAATTAAATTGAAAGTCAGTATGAATAATAATTAATGAAATTCGCTATTTTCGTCGGTTAATTTTCATATTAATTAGAATTTAACGATCACTCTGAGTGAAAAAGTGTGATGAAAGTATACACAATGTGTCGCTATGTTTTCCTATTTTCAAATGTTCTGCTTTAGAAAGAATCGTCTTTTTCTGGTGAAAAACATACGCCCCTTTTTCAATTCTCTTCGGGAGTAAATCACACGAACTTGCTTTTCGACACTTCCAAGGATCCTTGGCATGAAACTTGCTGAGACAAGGAAGCGCAAAAGAAAAAGTATATAACGTCGGAAAGACGAAGGAGGGATCGTGAATTGAAACTTTGCTTGGCAAACTTTTGGCTCCTCTCAACTCGAAGAGTAAACGCCTTATAGAAATCAGCGAAGAAGACTTTTTTAGCTTCTGGAACTTTTTCTTCCTTTTGAAATTCAGAAAGTTCTTACTAAAAAGATGTTTTTTTTTACTAAAAAGACTTTTTTTTTTTTACTAAAAAGACGTTTTTTTTACTAAAAAGACGTTTTTTACGAAATATATCTTTTTTTAAGAATAAGTGCTTTTTCCAAAAAATAATTCTTTGTGTTAGCTTATATTTGTCTTTAAAGAAATATATTCAAATGTAGGTACACCACATATTTGTTTGTTCTGGAAAAAAGTTTGTTTAATTTAAACAAACGTTTATTTAATTGAAACAAACTTTTATTTCATAGACGATCAAACCAATGTTTATTTAATTGAAACAAATGTTTGCTTGCGAAACAATTTTTTTCATTTTGAATCGCCTCATAAACAAAGCTTTGTTAAACAAATTATTTATTGCAAAAATTTGCAGAAATTTTTTTACATTCTTTTATTTAACTTTTGTCTTTTAAACTATTGTTTTTTAAACTTTTACTTTTTTAATTCTTTATTTCATTTTTTTCTTTAATGAATTCTTTAAGCAAATAAATATTTGTTGTATTAAACAAACATTTGTTTGTTCGTGTATCAAATAAGAATTTGTTGTATTAAACAAACATTTGTTTGTCCGTGTATCAAATAAATATTTCATTGATTAAAGCAAATATTTTTCTGATTGCAAATGTTTCTAATATACCAAACATACTTGAATTACGATTTGTCTTCAAAAAATTAACACCTATTTCCCAAAGAAAGCCCCAGCGGTTTCAATTAAAGGTCCTCAAACATAGAATTGTAAAAAAATTCCCAATTCCTGTGAAAGTAGTTAATTTTTAAAGGGCCCTTTAAACTGAAAGAAAATATCGCTTATTATAGAAAATGTTGAAAAGAGTTGAAATGTCGGACTCTCGAGAGTGGCCGAGAGTGTTTATCCTGCCTACTTGAAGTGAAATACAATTCATTGAGAGCTTTTAGAGGGCGACATGCTAATCCTGGATTTTCACCTTGTTGAATTTACCCGGATCAAGTATATTTCACAGAAGCAAAATTCGCGTCAGAGTTTTACGGATGAGGGAACTTTGCCTACTGTCGGTGAAAGATGAAGACGGCTTTGCCCGAGAAATCGAAAGAGACGAAAGTCTGGAAAAGAGAAAGAAAGAGAGAAAAAAAGAAAAAGTTTGTCTTGACAATGGGTCCTAACAAGCCGGATCGCGGTTCTTTGAGCTTTGGTGCCGTTTAGCGCTAGCACAAAAGGGCGTGCTATATTCTTCTGGCACGCACCCTCCCTTCTCGAGGAAAGAATCACTGTGTCTATCTGAGGGTAACTCGCTTTTAGTCTTTCGTGCAAAAATTTGAGATTTTCGACCGCTTCGTGGGGAAATGGAAAATTGAGCAGGAAGGAAAGCGAGAATGTTACATACACACCTACTCCTGAATGGCGACCTTGGAAATCTTCTCGAGGACCCTCGAACTCGTCTCCTCCCTTCTGTGGACCACGGGCACGCTCCATTATATGAAGATCGCACCATTCAAAAGATATTTACCTCACGTCAATGGCTCGTTTACTTACATTCCGCCTCATGCTTATGAGCTACGTGCACCTTTCACAATCTAAAGAAATATTTCTTTTTCCGGATAAATCACTGAGTTTGAGAAAGACAAGTTTGTACAAACTTTTAATTCCTATTTTCCATTTTTGGAAAAAGTGTCGTGTGCGACTCTTGCCTTAGATAAAAAAAGGAAATGTCATTTTTCGCTGAAAGGTCTGTAGAGAAAAAGCAAAATGTTATTTTTGAATGCAAGACCTCTTGTTCTTGTAATTTAACATTTTGTTTTTCCTGTTTTTTAAATTCCAAGATGCGTTGTAATTACGTAATTACAATTGCAGAAATCAAAGTGATAGGAAAAAGTGTAATTTATCGCACTTGTGATAATTCAAGACAATTCTTGTAGTTGTGGCAAAAATGCGTTTTTTCGGTATGCTGAATTAAGTGTGTATTAGTAAAGATTCATTTACGTTGAGATTCATTTACGTTGAGATTCTTTTTCGTTAAGATTCATTTACGCTGCGATTTATTTACGTTGAGATTCATTTACGTTGAGATTCATTTACGTTGCGATTCATTTACGTTGCGATTCATTTACGTTGCATTATATGTTTTAAGTAAATATATATTCCCACGTTTTTTCGAAATTCTACATTTTTGCGTTACGGAGATATTCAATTACTGCAGATCGGTGCAAAGATAAGCTGTGCTGTGACAACTATATACAAGCGGGTCAGTATCCAAAAAATGCCACCTTCCACGAATAAATATCATGTGTTTTGCATGCATCCTTGCAACCCAGGGCCGTAGTTTTATATAAAAAAGAACTATCTACTTATTTTCCTACAGAGCTAGTTCTTTCTGCGCCATAAAATTTGCAAGTAATTTTTAAAGTGCTTCCTTAATAATTATTTATAAAAAAACGAATTTACCATGAGGACAGTACTATATATAAATACTATGTAAATACTATATAAATACTATATAAATACTATATAAATAATATATAAATACTATATAAATACTATATAAATACTATATAAATACTACATAAATACTATATCAATACTATAATATAAATACTATATAAATCCTTTGGAAAAAAAACTAAAAAAAATGATTGCTTTAAAAACTTTGATCTTTAAGAAAAGTTTAGTAACCAAAAATGTATCTATCTATCTAAGTTTTCTGCTTTTTTATTTAAATAGTTCCGTATAAACAAGAAAGTTTTGTAATCAAGATAGTTTTCTGAACAAGATAGTTGTCTCAACAAGACAGGTTTTTGAACAACATAGTTGTCCCAACAACATAGTTGTCCCAACAAGATAGTTGTCTCAACAAGATATTTTTGTATACAAACTAATTTTCTGTACAAATTAATTTTCTGAACAAACTACTTTTCTGAACAAACTACTTTTCTGAACAAACTACTTTTCTGAACAAACTATTTTTCGGAAGAAACTAACTTTCTGAATAATACAGTTTCCAGAACAAGGTAGTCATTCAAACACCATTTAAAAACAAGATAACCTATCTTGAAACGTATTCACATGTTGAACACATTGTTCTCGAATGCCTGATTAGTCTTTACTGAACATCTTTCTCGAGCTTTCTCGTCTTTCTCTTTCTTTTTTTCTCCAAAACTTAAAAAACCAAAATCCAAGAAGCAAGTATACCATTTTCACAAAAAGAGCACATTCTGAATTTTTCGTCTGCCGTAAATTGACAACAATTAATGTTGGCGTTCCCAAGAAATGAGCATCTCAATTCTTTAGTCTTTGAATGATTACGTGCACCTGGAATTTGGAGAGCAGAAAGGTGGAGCGAGTGGATAAAACCGATCCTGGTAACTTGAGACGAGCCTGAGGCAGCATACCAAACCCGAGGCATGGCGCCCCTATCTTTTATAACAGCAGTTTCTGAAAATCTTTGAGTTTGATCTCGGATGTTGTTACTACACACGCACATTATCTACGTTTACATGAACATGCATAAGTGTGATAACGGACAAGTGGAGACAAGAGAATCTGTCAGTTTTCTTCCACGTGTGTATTCATGTGTTGAAGGTGTGTCAAGACGAAGCGTGTGTCGTGTGCTGCTACAACGGTAGCATCCTACTCAGATAACACGCCAGGATATATGACTCTAAACTGCCTCTACGTGCAGGACACTGGGCTACCGAATTTTTAACAATCAAGATGACACGCGATTTTCGGAATTCCTTGGGTACCAAAACCGGATCAACCTTCTATCATAATGTCAATCTTGGTTCTGATTAAGAAATAGACTATCTGGAGTTTTAGGTTTATAAAGACTAATAGTTACCGATTCAAGTTCTTTCCAATGTTTCCTCCAATTCGAATGTGTATATCTTTTTCTCACAGTTTTCTGTTTTTCGAGATTTCTGTGTTTCCAACAAGACGTTTTAGCAACAATCTTTAGCAACCATCTTTAGCAACAATCTTTAGCAACCATCTTTAGCAACCATCTTTAGCAACCATCTTTAGCAACAATCTTTAGCAACAATCTTTAGCAATAATCTTCAGCAACAAGACACCTTTTTTTAAAGCTTATGCAATAGTATGCTGTTGCGTATTTTGAAATAGAAGGAAAGAACAAGTTCACAAGATCTGAACTTGTTGTTGAACAAGATGTGAACAGAGAATTTCTACTCATTATTATGAATCTTTATTATCACTGTTTGCAAAAATAGAAAGGTTCCTAGGATTGCAAAGGTTTGTGTTGACAAACACAACTAATTGAACGAAAAAAACTTCTTGTATAGAAAAATAAAATAAATTTCTAGATGAAACCTGAATTATACTTCATTGTCACGATTTCACGCAGTTCTGAAATGAAGTGAAGAAAATGAAGAAAATTTACAGTTTGTAACTTTACAGTTTAAAGAGCATCTGACTGTTTGTTGAACTTTAAACATAATTTCTTGAAGTTTTCGTCAGACCCATAAAGTCTTTTATAATCCTTTAAAGTTGCTTGAAGTTTCTTCCCTTGAAATCCTTTCAGCTCCATTCAAATCCATTGAAATCTTATTAAATACGGTTCAGCCATTTGGAACCGTTTACAATTCCATACCAAGTTGCTGTTTTTATTCCATAAATCTCCAACTTTTGTCGGAATCCATTTTTTGAAACTGGAATTTACTTTTCATGAAATCACTTTCGTAAACTTTCAACCACTCTATAGTCAATTTGGAATCTCTATATAGTTAATTTCAAATTCTTTGGTAAATTTAAAACCATTTTAGTAACCGGATAATCATTCCGATAATTCGGATAACCATTTTGTAAGTTAGGAACCATTTTAGTAAATTGGGAATTATTTTGCTTCCTCATAGAAAAGCATTTTTATTTGGTATATGATTTTTATTTATTTGCTTTTTCTGTAAGTCATTGAAACATAGCACCATGAAGTAACAACAATGGTTCACAAAAAAAGAGTCTAAAACCGTATTTACACCAGTTAATTTTGTTGATTAAAACAATTATTATTTAATTAAAATAGTGGATGTTGAACATTCACTAGTAGTTAAATGTTATTAAAAATCTTCAAAATTGAGTCGATTCAGCTAGACAGGTAATGTCATAAAGAACAAACTTTTACAAGTTTAACGTTTTAATAAAATTATTGTTTAAATTAAAAATTTTAAAACCTACTTAGTATTACTATTATACTAAGTAGTGTAATACTTAGTATTATACTAAGTAGTATAATACTTAATTATTATACTAAGTAGTATAATACTTATTATTGTATTATTTTTTTTGGTTCCTCCATGTATACCCTTTTCGGATTTTTACATATCTAATACCCCTCTCAATTCGTATAATACTTATTATACTAAGTAGGTTTTTGGTCTTAAAATCGGTCCAAATTTACTCTTATGTAAACGGTTTCATATAAAAATGGGCTGAAAAGAATTTTTCTTTTCAGTGCATATCCACAATAGTAACAATTAAAAATATTACGAAAGTTGTGGTAAAGTTCCATGACTTTCTGACAACTTGCTTGCCCGAGGATCAAGGATCGGAACAAAATATCAGCAAATATAGATACAAACAAATAGTTTGAATTGTTGGAAGAAAACATCTGCCGATGGCGCTTTCTCATCTCCTTCTTTGAAAGTCAACATGGCGGAATGATCGGTGCATCAACTGGTAGTTAGGATTAGCCACGAATTTGCGGTTCTTTTTCATGTTTCTATCTCTTTCTCGATTCCCTTTCTCTAGTCCTTCTTTTACTTCTTGTCTCCTCGACCAGCAATGTTTGCTTGAAGCAAAGGTGGAAAGTGGAAGTTTGCTCTTCACAATATCCGTGTAAACATGATAAGCATCGAAACTCGATGAGCCGCATTGATCCACCCCTGAAAGCCAAACTCTCCAGTGATACTTTTCATGTTTACTTGTATACACGTAAATAATATTAAACGAGACACTTCACTGTCAAACACTCCTCTCTTTTCAGTAGACCCAAAATCGAACCTGTTTTTTATATCCCTTTCTACTATTATTTGTATTTATATTCATCGAAGGTTGTACTGTTATTTCTATTCTACATTGTATGCACTTCCAATTAGATGCTTACTTTCTTTATCTTTTCTTTTTCCTTTGCAGAAAATTGTTTTTGGCACAATAGATAGTTTTTATTGACATTAATCTTCATCATTAAATGGCACAATTAAGATTGCTTTGAATGTACAAAAGTCATCATTTAGAAAGCCTGCAATACTTTTAAACAAATTTTTAGTCAAGAGTTTAAAAATTAGTCCATTTCTCGAACATTTCGTGAAGTAAGAAACATTGTAAAAGTGTAACTTTGTATGTTACTTTGTATGTTACTTTGTATATTACTTTGTATGTTGCTTTGTATGTTACTTTGTATGTTACTTTGTATGTTACTTTGTATGTTACTTTGTATGTACATATGCTTGATCCACATAGGTGTTCCTTCGTACGTCAATATTTTCCACCTGCTCAAATTTCCGTGCTTAAAAAGTCTCTAAATCCTTTTATAACCCAGAATCAAGACATACACACTCTCTTTGAATCCTGGATCGTAATAAAAGTCGAAAAAGTTACGTTCCAGATCCCATTCTTCATGAGTCAAGTCAAGCAAAGAACTACAAAGGCTTTATCGTGAGGGTAAGCTTTAAAAATTTTGAAAGGTGTGGGAGGCTGCAAAAGAGGATCGTAATTTTTATAACCGGAATGATATAAAACTAGTCTTTCTGTCCAGAACTTCGAGCAGATGTTTACACAACTATAACACGGTATCCAATTTGCACAGAATTTTTTTTAATTTCTCACCAAGTTTCTGAAAGTCCAAAAGAATGACTTCAATCACTTGTATCTAGATTGCTATTTTTTGTACCACTCCATTGGTTCTGTGTCTCTTTTATTAACGACCTTTTGCCTCTTGGTGCGAAAATGAAAAAGCTTCCTCTTGAGGAAGCAAAAGTAAAAAAAGACAGAAGAAGAGAGAAAAAACAGCAAAAAATCCCGAAAGAAGATCTTCGATTCGATCTACAAATACTGCTGGATTTATCTCAATCCAATATCTGATGAACGTTAATCCGTTGACTTTGGACTCTGATCAACACAATCTTTTCGACTTTTAAAGTTTATCTTGACCCGATCTACCTTCTCGAGGGCGTTTTGATCGAGTGTGGATCGATATAGCCACAGGGGGAGAGGAAGAATCGATGGCTTCTCCCTTAATGTTGAACGTATAACAAGAAAATTATCCACTCGAGAACGCTTTAAAAATTGGGGAGAGGTTCTTCTTCTGTATTTGAAAGGAGGGGTCGGAATTTCGGCAAGGTTGGCAACACTGTTTGGTGGCCCATACTGGTGTCCTCCCAATACAATGGACGCGAAAAATCATCCATTATACTGGGATCCGAGGCCCCGACGATGCCTTCGTTCTGGGACAATAGTGTACGCCCATATATCACTCGAAGCTTTTCCAAAAACTGCAGTTCAATGAGTCTCTTCCAAGATGCCCACGACTCGGAAACCGAACCATAGCCTGTCCATTTTCCTCGACCGCCTAAACACAGCCTCCACCAGCTTCAAAATTTAAACCATTTTCCAACTAGATTCTCGTTTCAGTAGTCTACTGTTACTCGAAATAGTCCTGCTCTGTCCTTAGAAACGCTCTTCTCTCTTTTTTTAAGCAGCTTCTTTCTCCTTCCTGGAATACTTCTTTGGAATGCTGCTTTTAAAACTTTTCTCCAAAGAATATATTGTTTAAAGTTCCAGTTTAGGTGTTTTTCTTTTATTTTTTGGAACATTCGTTTCAAACGGGAAATTGTAAAGTTTGGAATTCGGGTTCTTAATATGTAACATTAACATGTAACATTAACATTAAAATAAGAATATATTCTTATTTTAAGAATAGTATACACTTAATTTAAGTATAGAATATAGAATATAGTATAGAATATACTTAAATAGGAGCTAAAAAAATATTCCTAAACTTAGGATACGGGTCTTCCTGTGAACATTAACATGTAACATTAACATGTAACATTAACATGTAACAATAACATGTAACATTAACATGTAACATTAACATGTAACATTAACATGTAACATTAACATGTATAAAATTAACATGTAACATTAACATGTAACATTACCATGTAACATTAACATGTAATATTACACTGAAAGAAATAATTCCAAGGCACTGTCATAATTCTGGTCAGACCAACCATAATGTATTGCTGAAATGGAAACTGCCATACAGTATGTGTATTTTAGCCATAAAACTGTTAGCCTCGTGCATTTCTTTGTGAAACTGGTTAATAATATTTGAGGTTAAGGCATAAAGATAGGAACTTTGTCCATACAGTGCTGCCACTCTTGGCAAAAATATCAACCATAATCATATGTGTCAAATCACAATAGCATTTCTTTCAGTGTAACATGTAATATTGACATGTAACATTACAGAGTGTCTACTAACCGGGAAAAACGGAAAATAACCAAGATTTTTATTTAACCCGGAAATAGCCGGGAATTTTTTACCAAACCGGGAAATTTTTAAAAACTTAAAGTCCTTTCTTTCTGTTTATAAATAAAAAGTTTTAAAAAAATTATGCCTACCTTAAGAATAAAATTTATATATGTAAACTATCGGCGTTTCTACAACTATGGAAAACATGGAAAACCTGGAATTTTCATGGAATTTCATTATTCCTCATGGAATCATGTAAATCTCGTGGAATTTTCATTTATACCATGGAAATTAATTTTTCTATTTAATGTCTTTACTTTATGATGTTTATTAAGTTTTACCAAAATTTTATACCTTTTTTAACATAAAGAAAACTTCAAAA
>WNHD01001433.1:0-19089 GCA_011057455.1 Ganaspis sp. Gsp50
TATTTGCAGACAAAAATAGTTTTTCTTGAATAGCTTTTTTGTATACTGTGAAGAAAAACTGCTTTTGTCTGCAAATTGTTAAAAGGGAAGCATTAATTAGATTAAAACTGCCAGCAAATATAACCTAATTTCAAATGCTTGTAAGGTCCCTTTCTTCAGATCGCGTCACATATAAATAGTAATAGATATAAGATAATAAATAGTGATAGATATAAGATAATAAATAGTAATAGATATCAGATAATAAATAGTAATAGATATCAGATAATAAATAGTAATAGATATCAGATAATAAATATTAATAAACATCAGATAGTAAATATTAATAAACATCAGAGTCATAGGAAGGAATTTCTATCTGATATTTTTTGTCTCCATGGAATTATTAGCTGATATTTGAATTCGGAATTAATTAAAAGCTAAATCTCTGGAAGATTAAAACAGCAGCTTCTTAATTTATCCAGGGAGGCATTTCAAGCGCTGCGAGTTTAATCTTTATTGATTTAAGAAACTTCACAATGATTTAAATACGCACACAGGAAAATGATCTCCGAAAGAGAATGTGAGATAAATTAATTAAAAGTAAACTGAATCAATAGAAATGCTGCACATTATTCATACATTCTTCTTAATAATCCACAGGCTTAAAAATAATCAGTTTAATAATTAATTATTAATGCATTCATTTTTTTAGAATAATATAACTTATCTTTGCGATCTGAACAAAATTTTCTAATTTTCAAGTTACAATGAATTTGTATGTATTCACCTTTTGGAAATTTCATATTTACAAATATTTCATTTCATATATATAGAAATTTACGACGAAAAAATTCGTTGTTCGAAGAAATTTATATATATCGATTTTTTCATTGTAAATTTCTTTTATTTTCGTTGTAAATTTTGTTCGTTATAAAACACATTTTTAAAAATCTAGAAAATAAGACACTTTTTAGGTATGTACGATATTTACTGATATTGATATTTACTTTCATATTCTCGGAAATTTACAGGGATGTTGATATTTTCTTTGATTTAAAAAAAGTTCTATTGCTAAATTTTGTTTAATGTCATTTAATGGAAAATGATAAAAACTATTAAATCTTCCACAGCAGCTTTTGTGTAAATAAGCTAATTAAATAAAATTAAGGTGCAAATGTTGAATTTGTAGACCTCATTTTCAATTTGGCCTCTAGAAACTGCACATTTATTTGCACAGTCAGCCGATGTGAGTAGAAACCTTTGCTAACTTTAATTTAAACACGTCAAATACATCGATGTATTCAGAATTTTGAGCAGTTTGTTTACCCTGTAAGCTTCCTCTGACGAATTTCAATTAAGATTTTCACAGTTCAATTTACAGATGCGTTTCATGAAATAATAGCGACTGCAAAAATAATTCTATAGCAAGTCTATACTTTTCTAGGTCAAAATGAATTTATACTTAAGCGAGCATAAACATTTGATGTAATAAATATTGTTCTAGGCGCGTATTGTTCAAACCATTGTTTCATAAATATTATTTCTAGCATGTAGCATTTAACTCTTATCATATGGTTTTATATATTTCACTCTTAATTGCAATTATCACATTCAAGGAGCCAAATCGCAAGTGAAAATATGCTCAAATGGAATCTAGCGTCAAATAAGTAATATTTACCTAAGTTTTTAAGGATAATCTAAAACATTCAGTAATTTTTTTAAAACGTTCAGTAATTTTTTTAAAATTACTGAATTTTAAAAAAAAATTTTTAAAATTTTAAATTTTTCGATTGGAAACAATCATCTATTGCAATTTTCTTTAGTCGAAAGTTGCTAAATGTTATTTTAAACAAAAAGTACGTTTCAACAAAAATATTCACTTTCTGAAACAAAACTACAAAAAATCAGAAAAGCGATTTCGTTTCCGAAAGTGGATATTTTTCAATTTTTGCTTAAACGTACATTTTATTGGCTCATTTTGTTTAAAATAATAGTTAGCAACTTTCGACTAAAGAAAATTCCAATAAGTGATTATGTTTCCAATCGAAAAAGCAAAACTTTACACAAAAATATAACCTCACTTTCAATGTTTATCTGAATCCTCCTTAAATTTTTTATATATAGTTTATTTCACATTTTCTTTTAATAATAAAAAATATCTTATTTTTATCATTTTTAATTACGTATTTTAAAAATTCTTTACATACTGAGAAACATTATTTTTCATTTATACAAACGTCTTTTATGTCTATCCTTTAATTAAAATTTACATCAGAGTCTTTTAATATCCGGGATTCTATCCTCGTCCAAAACTCAGAAATGGAGCAAGCATTTCCACTGGTAATGGAAATATGATTGTAGAATTCTTTTCAGCAGAGATATTGTTCAAGGTTTGCAGATACCTTAGCTATTAAAAAAGTGGAACATTTAATTATGCTTAATTTGAAAAAACAGAATTTTCTAAAACATTACAATTATAAACAATTATTAGTTCTTCAGAGTGCGTCACAAATGTTATTATCAATATTAAATAACACATCAATCTTTTATAAACATTCATTTCTAATGCAGCCATAACCTTTATTTGAAGATCTTTAATTTAATCTTCATCAATCAAATTACAAATGTCGATATATTCGTAATTTGATACATCCTTTTTGGCTCAGGTTAAATTTTTTGGTTCAATTTTTTTGGTACTCTTTTTGGTATACTTTTTTTAAAAAAATGTAATTGTACTTCAATTTTTGTTGGTTTAGGTTAGAGCAGAAGTATGCAGGATAATGTTAATTTGAACAATGAAGCGAGAATTGCGCTTGAAAAGAAAAGTCCGAATAGTTGTTGAGTCTGTAAATGTAGTAATAACGAAAGATGGAATCAGCAGCTACCTACCCCGTATTTAATAATAGTTGTGGTTAGAACAATAGCATTATCAGATATAATCAGCTTCCCTTTTGTTGCTAATCCCATATTAAATACCTGGAGAGCTGCGGGACTCATGGAAATGACGTCACTGGCTTCCTTTAGAGCTGTGGAAGCTCGCATTTCTCCTTCTGCTGCAATCACTTTAGCTCTGGCTTCTCTGGTAGCTTCTGCTTCTGCCGCCATGGCTCGTTGCAATTGCACCGGAAGTCGAACGTCTTTACTAAATCAAACAAAAGATCATGTCATTCCGTTTTCTAACTAAAACTGACATTCCAGGTGTGATGCCAATTTCCTCTTCAAATGCAGACAAGAATTTTCAGAGCTTCTCATTGTATTTTAAACATCTATACTGTATTTCAAATATCTATACTGTATTTCAAATATCTATACTGTAATTCAAATATCTATACTATATTTTAAATATCTATACTATATTTTAAATATCCATACTATATTTTAAATGATCCATACTATATTTAAAATATCTACTCTTTTTCTGACAACAGAGAATGTGATATTCAGTTTGTGGTTGTCTCCTGTTTTTCAAATAGTGATCTTAATTATTCAGCTTTTATTCAATCATTAATAAACCAAAAGGGAGTTCAAGTCATAGAGTAATGAACCGCAAGATTCGCAAGTGTTTTTCGAATACGGGGCATTCCACGGGAAATTTTTATTCAAATTTTTGTCATTGAAACCATTTTTTTTAAATTCTATATGAAAAATAAAGGACCACGTGTTTTTTTATTTTTTTCTTTATTTGACAAAAAGTGTGGAAGTTCTGATTTTTGAAAATTCAACATCTTTTCATAACATCTTTACTCTTTAGAAGTAGATGATTTTCGAAACGCACTTTTATGAGTTATATTAAAAGATAAAAAATAATTAAAAGATAAAAAATAATTAAAAGATAAAAAATAATGTAAACATGAACATTATTTGTTTGATGAACTGAATGTCTTCGATCGTAGTTACAATTATGAAGATTAGTTTTCTTTTGAAACTTTTTGCATGTGTAGACTCTAGACTAAATTTCGTATTTTATTCCGATTGTCGTGAGGGGTGTTGATTTCAGTGAAAGGGATTTTTTCGTGAATATTAAATGAGAGCAGTAGCTTCTGTTCTTTAAAGTGGAAATGAAGAAAATTTATTATGATAAAATACACATGCTACACTTGATTTGAGCTGGCTTTCTGTATAGCAAGTTTGTGGAGGCTTATGTTTATTTTAGGAATTCAAATTTTCATATTTACATCTCAACCCGCTCCACCTCGACACCCCATGGATCCGTAGCTTCGTCTAGAGAAGTCTGCATGGTGTGAGAAATCGTTTCTCGCTCGGCCAGAATCTCAGCCAGACTTCTAGTTCCGAGTACTGTGCGTAATGTGCTAGCTGCCAATAATCTTGTGGAGTGGCTTGGGAAATGAAACGCCAAACAGAATAAACGTTACTGTAGCAAGTTAATGAAAAAATAAGAAACTGGAAATATCTTCTCTTATTTCTCTCCAATGCGGGCAAATTATTCATATATAAATGAAGACGCAAAAAGCGGTAATTCGCAATTTCGAACCACTGTTGCATAAAAATGTAGCAAAGAATTTAAAAAAAATGTTGCAACACATACATTAATTTAATTTTCATAAAAATTTAGATTTTATCAAAATTTGTTGCTAAGTTAATATTTAACAACGAATTTGATTTATCAAAATTTACTTTTTATATCGCTTCTACACATTTTTTTTAAAGTTACATTATTTTGATGAAAAATGGCTTATTTTCTTCCGAAAATAATTCTCTGCAACTTTATTGATTGGAACTTTATTGGATTGAAAAAAATGTATGGATTTTGGATTTTATGAATTATGGATTTTAAACAAATAGATCAATAATTAATTACATTGTTTATCAATGAGCCATGACTGTTTAACAAACAATTAACCATAATTAATGAACGGCGCATTTCTTTAAAAATCCATAAAGCTGAATTTATAGAGAATTATTTCCGCGGGAAAAAATAAGCCGTCTTTCATTAAAATAGAATCATCAGCTGCTTATAGAAGGGATACGAAAAGTAATTGAAGAATGAAATTCGTCCTTAAATATTAATTTATTATAAAAGAACTGAATCTAATTGTTTCTAAAAATTCTATAATTATGTTTCAAAATTTTATGATTTATTTTATTTTTATTTTTATTTTTATTTTTGAAAATACATTTTCTTATGTATTTATTATAACATTTCTATTTGGCGGTAAATACTATTTTTCAGATTGAGGTTATGTTAAGCTACTGGTAAAAAAGTTAAAAAAAAGTTATAAAAAAGTTATAAAAATTGTCCAAAGTAATGTTCCGATTTGCAAAAAAATCGAATTTCAACAAAGAGCTATTTTCAAGAACAAATGAGCCTTTGTTGTGTGGGGAAAACACAGAGAGGAAAAAATCACAGATGATTATTCATGTTTGTTAGTTCTGGACAAGTTTCTTTTTTCAAAGTAGAGTTTTTTGTGAGTGTAATAAAGTTGCCCAGCTACTACTGCTTTCTGCTTGAAAAACACGTGCTGGCATCGTATATTCTAATTCTGAGCGCTATTTTTTATTTACCCAAGCGCAAGAGTGTTCCATAATTCTGGCTTTCAGATCTTCTGTGAATATCGGTACATTGCTTCAAGTAACCGCAAACAAATTTTTAAAAAAAATTTCAATTAAAAGCGAGTAATTAAATTCGAAAACATTTCGGTTGTTTGATTTCAATAAAAAATACGAGGAGGCAAAATTGAATTTATCGACCAGATTATTATATATAGAATTTTTAAAAAAGCACATACGGTACTCGAATAGTAAAAAAGCATATGATTATAATGTTGCAATATTGAGTTTTTGATGTTGAAATGAAATGCAAAAAATTACCTATAATTTGCTATTTTGACGACAGCATTTAATGGTTCTTTTATCCTATAGTATACAACAGCATCAACGCTGACGGTTACAGAATCTTTAGTTAGAACTTCTTGGGGTGGAACATCAAATGACACGGTTCTTAAATCCACCAGGATGCAGTTATCCACACAAGGAAGCATAAAAAACATGCCTGTGTAAAAAAAGCGACTTAAAATTGTACGACGAGGGATATTTTGAAGGGAGATCTTTTTCTGCACTATAATAATGAGTATTTGAAAAATTCCATTGCATAGTTGAATATTTTTGTAAATATCTCATAGGATTAAGTTGGGACTAATTACCTGGACCGCGAGCACCACCTTTTAAACGACCCATTCTAAATACCACAGCTCTTTCGTACTCTTGCACGACTTTAAACGTGAAACAGAGCGAAAACGGAAGGGTGATTAAGACCAACAGAAAGGAACTCAAGGTAGCTAGTAGCTCGATGCATTTGGTCATTTTGCTTATTTTCCTGCTTTCAGCGGACAATTTACTTGGAGCAGCCTCTTCTGTGGAAATAGAAAAGAAAGGAAATGAAATTAAACTTGAGAAAATAATTCCAGTCTTGTGGATTTAGCTTAGACTAAAGCAACACTGCGAAGCTAAATTAATTCTTTGTAATGAAATTATAAAAAAGAGATGAAAGAATTGAGAGTTGAATTAGAACTGTTTTCAATTTACTTAACAAATTAAATTCACTTGACGGAGTTTAATTTACTAGACAAATTTAAATTTACTAGACAAGATTAAGTAAACTGGACTATATGGGACTGTTGGATTCACTGCACACACGTTTCATTTTGGTAATTATTTGAATTTAGCTTGCAAATTAAATGTCTTTCTTTGGGGAATATTTGCTTTTAAGTTGTGTAATTTTATATTTTAAGTTGTGTAATTCTAGGTTTTAAGTTCTGTAATTTTAGGTTTTAAGTTTTCTAATTTTAGGTTTTAAGTTGTGTAATTCTAGGTTTTTAGTTCTGTTATTTTTGGTTTTAAGTTATTTTAGGTTATTTTAAAATTATTTAAGTAATTTTAGGTTTTAGTAATCGTCAATATTTCCATGTTTGTTTTATTTATACTTATTCTGTCTTCCTCGCGCATCATCTTCATTATCAAATTGCATCTCTATCTTCTACATCAATATCAACTACATTAATATCAATATTAATAACATCTATATATTTTAGTGTATAAAATATAAATAATACCTATACATTATAATCTACATCAATATCAATATCATCTGTATCAATATCAATAAGATTTATATTTTATAATCTACATAAAAAACAAAATCATTTGCATCACTACCAACTACTCTCTAGATTTGAATTAGATTAAAGTCGTCCACCAATTTGAATTAGCAAGCATTTTAACTAATTTTTAGTAAAATTTAACTATTTTATTTAGTAGTTTTTACTAAAAGTTAGTTTTTACTTTTCACTTTTAGTTTTTAAGTTTTTACTTTTAGTAAAAGTTTACTAAAAGTTAGTAAAAGTAAACGACATTAATATCGAGATCATTGACATTAATCTAAAAGCATATTATATGTTATTATGTTATAATAATATGTTATTCATTATATCCATTAATCATCACCTTTGTCATTCCATATGACCCATTAATTGTCACTTATCACTTGATTAATCATCGTTACAATGTTCATACTTTCTTGTACCTTCATTCCTTCATTTGGCATTTATTACCCAAAATTTTCAAAATCAATTATTTATTGCAATCTTCATATATCTGTAAATTATCTTTATCAACCAAAATAAATCATCTTAACCATCACATATCTATAATCTCTATATTATCTTTCATCACTTTCAGTCATTACATCCGTCATCCATGTTCCACCATCTCTTACTCATTTTGCTTCCTCAGGGAGGAAATATTGTTTCATTATTTATTATTATTGTTCATTATACATCATCCAAAATCCCTTTACGCTTTCGCAAAATTCTCAGTTGGATGATATCAAAGATGATGAAGAAAATGATGAAGAAAGTGATGAAGAAAATGATGAAGAAAATGATGAAGAAAATGATGAAGAAAATGATGAAGAAAATGATGAAGAAAGTGATGAAGAAAGTGATAAAAAAATGATGAAGAAAGTGATAAAGAAAATAATGTAGAAAATGATAAAGAAAATGATGAAGAAAATTATAAAGAAAATTATAAAGAAAAATATGAAGAGATGATAAAGATGATGTTTGACATTATTCATCATACCTTCAAACATTTTTTTGCAATATCACTGTAAAAACAAGTGTCTGTGAGGTGTTTTGTCCTCACTTTTGAACCATTTGAGGTGTTTTTCTCCCCATTTCAACAGCTCGAAACATTTCATGTACTTAATTTTAAGTCACAATTTTTTCAGCGACATTGCATTGCAATTTTACGATATAACAGGAACTTTAAATTTTCTATTAATTCTATTTGTTTATAAATTACGTAAGCTATGAAAACGTGAATCTGAGGTTTTGAAATGGGCGATGGAAGAGGAAGCCTGTTTACTTGTGTCAAAGGATATAGTTAAATAACTTAAGTTCTCACTGAACTCGACGAAACACTCAATTCCACCGCTGTCGGTTTTCGCACATCCGTAATGTACCATTCCTGACAAACTTCTTGCAATCTTTGTTCTTCTATCCTTTGATCATCCTAATGTTACACCCCAGCGAATTCCAGCTTCTCTAGATATATCTCGAAGCCTTTGACTCTTTGGCGAAATACACCTATCAAAAGCAATACCGATTTAAAGACTTTTTTTACGTTACATTACATTTTCTTCTTGAAATCACAATTCAGAGCAAATTCCTAATCTTTTTTGTTCTCTGTACTATTTAAATTGTTGTTACACATTGCGCGTAAAACGAGGCGTAAAATTTTAAATAAAATAGTATCTACAATACCCGAGTCAAAATTTAATCTTAATCAGCCAGAATGCGGAAATTTTATTTGCATTCTGGATGAAAAAAAGGGTCTACAAAATTGATTTAAAATATTAAATATATTAAATACATTAAATATATTAAATATATTAAATATATATAGAGCTGCTTCTATTTATTTTATGAAAATGCATCAAAATTTATTATATTCATCATTTAAAGGTCAATTAGAGAGAATGTGTGTTAAAACAAATTTCATTTTACTTTAATCCGAATAATTAGAAATGTACACAGAAAAAAGAAAGTCTTAAACCATTTCACAATCAGTTAATTTTGTGGTTTAAAACAAGAATAAGTCACTTTTTGGTCTTAAAATAAGTCCAAACACTTATGTAAACTGTTCTAGCCAAAAATAGACTGAAAACAGTACTTCTTTCTTTCAGTGACTTTTTAATTGAAGCGAGTTCAAAATAGATCCTACTTTGAATCCAAAATGTGGTGGAAATTTCTGTTTCTACTATTAAAAGATTCAAAAGAGAGTCTATTAGAGTATAAAGAAGTCAAAGGAGGATTTAATCAGGTTCTAGGAGACCATATAGAGGGTCTAAATCTCGACTCGGGTAGTATCTACAGTAGTATCTACAGTAGTATCTATAGTAGTATCTATAGTAGTATCTATAGTAGTATCTATAATCGTATCTATAGTAGTATCTATAGTAGTATTTACAATCGATTAATACAATGGAATTTACATCTCTTTGGATCTTACGAATTTTTTCTACCGATCTGCATCTAAATTAGTAATTTTTTTAGAAAAACATAAAATTAAATCACAAAATAGGTCTTAAATATTAATTAGTAGGTCTTCAACAACCTTTTCAACATTTCTTATTATAAAATTAAGTCTTTCAACGTTAATTTAATGATTAATTATTCCATACTTTCAGCCTACAATTCAAATATGAATAAGAGAAAAACAGCGTAAAACTCTTCGTAAAAACCACCTTCTTTGATTATGGTAGTAAAACACATTTGAATACCTTTAATAATAAATAATTACTTAAACGTGTAAACAAACTTCTCTACTTTAAAATCCCTAAACTAAAAAGAATTCCCTCCTGCATATCCAAAAGAACGTACAATAAAAATGGCAAAATTTCGAATCAATTTTAGTGAATTATTATCAAAAGTTTGAAGTCATGTCTGGAATGTCACTGTCTTTGTTGGCTTGGAGTAAAAAAAGGAAACGTGAAATGTTAAGAAAAGGGGAGAAAATAGGGTGCAAGTGGGATGGGAAGAAATCTCGCAAAGTCATCGCAGCAAAAGACGACACATCGATGTCAGAAGAGAAGCGAAGTAAACACATTTTGCTCCCGTGCCTTCCTCTCTTTAAAGTACTTTGTGGAATATATCGATGCTACCATATCAGTGACTTACAAGAATTCTCCTTCATAAAATAGCAGCTCGCACATTATTCCATATCGTTGCTTGAAAACTGATTTCAACACTTTTCACAATTTTCAAAAGGGCTCCAAATTTACAGTTGTGCAAAAACATTCAATTGAAACAGGATTCCGAATGAAAATAAAAGAGCAGAGTGCATTGGCGAGGATTTCGAATTTGAAAAGTCGATGGAAGATTGGAAGAGAGTAGGTTTAACACTAAAATACCACGATCGTCCAGTCGGATCACAGCTCAGTCGAATTCAGCCGCCAACCACACCACAAACCCATACCAAATTAACCATCCTAACGGTAGGCATGCGAACGACGCCCCTGTTTATATGCATAGTGAGTAATTGCGCGTGAACCCTTTCACGAGAGAGATGAATCCCCTCTAAGTCAGTTGTCTGTGCTTCGTCACTTTTTTTTATTAGGTACACCAACTTCCGATTGACTTATTTTACAAATCCGTTTACCCTTTAAAAACTAGTTTTTACAAATTCAACAAATTACAAATTCATACCAAAATATCATGATATTTTGAAATTTGTATAGAAGATTGCAAAACAATTATTATAGAATATTATCTTCGTGCGTTTATTTGGATACAAAATATTCAAATAATTTTTTGGATAAACTAATGATTTAGACCTATTTAATTTAATTTATTCACAATGAACAGGCTACAGTGAAACTGACCTTTAAATTAATAACTAGGGTAGAAAGTATAAAACAAAAAACATTTATAAATAATATAAATATATAAAGCATAAATATAAAGCATACTTTCTCTAAAACTATAATTATAAAATAAGATATCGACATAAAATTTATGCGATAAGGATGGCTGCCTCTAAATTGTAGTTACAATTAGATACAATAGATTAGATACATACAAAATTGCTCGCAAATCGCAAGTGAATTTATACAAAGATATTCCGAAAAAATCCAATTGATGGCGAAATCCATTGCCTCTGTTACAAATCCTATTAAGAACAGAGTTTTCACCATAATTAGTTCTGTGATTTTTTGTTCCGAACAGTTTTTTCCTTCTCATACTTTTTGAGGGAACTATACTTCTATACTGTCGTACTGTAATGTTTGTGTTCACAAAAAATAGTCCTAGAGATGGTTCTAATGGAAATATGTCTACAGATGGTTCTTAAACATTTTTGGAAATAATCGTAATAATTCGTTCTAATGATTTTAAAAATTATACTAAAAGCAGTTAAGCAATAAGTGATTATCGATGTCTGGAAATTATCTTGGAATTGATTCTCGAGATTGTCCTGAAAATAATTTTAGATGTGGTTCTAGACTCTGAAAATGATCAATGTCCTGAAAATAATTTTAGATGTGGTTCTAGACACTGAAAATAATACTGGAATTGATTCCAGAGATGGTTCAGAATTAAATTTCAGAGATGGTTTATACTAGAATTGATTCCGGAGATGGTACAGCAATTGATTCCAGAAATGGTATTAGAAATGATTCCAAAAATGGTATTGGAATTGATTTCAAAAATGTTATTGATATTGATTCCAAAAATTATTGGAATTAGTTTCAGAAATGGTATTGGAATTGATTCTAGAGATGGTTGTGAATCCAATTACAAAAATGTTTCTGAATCCAACTTCAAAGATCGTTCTGAATCCAGTTCCAAAGATCGTTCTGAATCCAGTTCCAAAGATCGTTCTGAATCCAGTTCCAAAGATCGTTCTGAATCCAATTCCAAAGATTGTTCTGAATCTAATTCCGGAGATGGTTCCGGATCCTTTGAAATGATCCCGAAACAATTCTAAAGTTCATCAGGAATACAACCTCAACTCATTTCCAAAGAAAAAAACATTAAGTAGACATTGAAATTAATAACAATTTACAAGAACCAATGCCTTTTACATTTATCCATAAAAAGATTATTCTAAAAAAATTGCTTGAAATAATCTCCGTAGCGAATTTAAAATCACACAGAAAGATGGATATCTTTAAAAGTTAAGTAGAAAAGACAGATAGACGTAAGAATGAAAAGAGAAAATGGATGGTCGGAGAGAAATGAGAGGGAAATTACTCGTCCAAGCTATTACATCGAGAGAAAAGTAATGTGCTGTGACAAGAAAAGGTGGTAAAAATTTCTCTCAGCAAAAGCTGATGGCCAGAATGTATTTTATGTGCAAATAAAGCAGTCGAATCATACTAAAAACACTATAATAGTGATTATTTTCAGTGTTTTACAATTCTCAGGAAAATAATAGCCATACTCTTGTCACTGTCGTGGATAATTAATTTATGCAATGAATAGAAATTTAAACTTTTCAATTCATTAGAACTGATTCATTAACCACTTGCTAATTAGGCTGTATGCTTGTTTTACTAATTAAAATTCTAATTAGCTCGGTTTCATGCAACAGATAATTAGGTAATCAATTAATTACTGGTTTGTCTTTGATATTAAATTCAAACGATTAACCGATCCTGTAATTAATTTTATTATCAGTGTTATCATTATTATTATATTTAGTTATTGCTTCCCCGTAGAGGAGGTTTATTTAGTTATATACAACACATTGTTACATTAATAAGCACTCTACTGTTGTAAATATTAAATTTAAATCCGTCGATGCGAAAATGTAAAAACACTTCCCTTTCAAGAACATATTTACACTAGCCATATTTTTCTTGTTATGGATTTTTGACGGTTATTTACAATTTAAAAATTAATTCTACGAATATTTTGAATGTCGAACTCGGGATGTTTTACAAAACGGTATTTTCCAGGGTATTTTTCAGTTTATAAGTATTTCCCTATATCGAGGAACAAAAATTGCATTATTCATGGAGAATGTAAACAATTTTAATTACTACCACTTGTGAATTATTGCAAATTGCATAATATTGAATATACAATACAAATATTATTTCTATTGCAAGATTTTCTTTGGCATGCAATTTATGGAATGTTTAATAAAATAACTAAACTTGAATAAATGCGATTTTTCAAATTGTTGCGTATTTGTGTTCAATGCTTGAAATATAGCTTGGTTTTCTGACCCTGTTTGAAATATCGATTTTGTTTACATTGTGCAACAGAAGCTCATCTATCACGGCTTCAATAGAAAAAATCCAAGTATTCTAAGCAACACGATAAAACCATACTCTCTAAATTTGAATTAGTGAAAAGTCGTCCACCAATTTGAATTAGTAAACATTTTAACTAATTTTTAATAAAATTTTACAACTTGATCTAGTAGTTTCTACTAACGTTTTAATGAAAGTTTACTAAAAGTTGGTAAAAATGCTTACTAATTCAAATTGGTGGACGACTTTTCACTAATTCTTTAGAGATAAACTATAGTCAAAAAGTAGTTACATTAAAAATAGCTTATTCATTAACTGTTATTATTTGAACGCGACTTTTTGAACGCGATTTGAATGCGACTTTTTATTTTTGGTATTCTAAACTCAATTTAAACATTTTGGAATTTTAAACACAATTTGAACCTATTTTGATATTCTAAACCCCAAAAAAGCACAGACACTTATTGTGTTGAAGATAATACTTATTTTGAATAATTATTTATTGCAAGTACCATTTTTATGAAACGCGATGAAACTCTTAAGATGGTTAAAACAAAAGCTAGATACAACCTGTTTTAATGTTTTTATCATACTGAGAGAATTTAAGATAACGGTCGATAAAAATCAAAGAGTGTTCGTGCTGCTGTGAATAGTAAAATGGCTGTACAGTGGAACAAAAAGCAGGAAATATAAACTTCCTTGTAGACAGTACTTAAAGTTCCTCTAAAGGGATAGTTAGCTCTCTGACTTTTGTTGCTAGGAAATGTGCACTGTGCTGAAAATAAATAGCATCGTCATGCGTAGATGCTATCAAGCGTAAATTGCAAGCAATTTCATTTATATTGCACACATGACAATTACGACGAGCAAAAAACTACAAATTTTGTAAAATAACTAATAACTTTTAGTTACTCTTATATTAAAATTTTCAACTTTGTTTTTCTTATTTAGGTTTTTAAAAACGTCGCATAAACTGAAATTATTGTAATAATCTCAGTTGATTATTATAATAATTATAATAATTAAAATAATAATAATTATTATAATAATTAGTGACGAAAAGACAATGTTAATTTGCACGTTGATTATACAACACAAGTGAGTTTGTATTAATGAAATTTATTGTATTTAATATTTTTAAGGAAGTTCAACTAACAACTTCAAACTAGAAAATAGTTTTGTAAAAACAAATATCCGTAAGTAATTAAAATTGAGTTCATCATGTTGATGAAAATTGTAAAAGAATTTAATGAAGAAGTATATTTAGTATACAAAAATTAAAATGCAGAATTGTAAAGTTAAACATTTTTAAAGGTATTTTTAAAATGTAGATTTGTACGCAAAAGGGTTTAAGTCCAATACCTTTTTCCATTGATGTTGGTAGTCTTTAATAGAGAACAAAGGACAAAATTCAAATCATGATCTCGTACGTGATATTCTGTATAGAGAACCTAAACACGTACAATATGTGCATACGTATTATTTGTTATTTTGGAAGCAATTTGAAAATCAATTCGCATTTGCAACGTATATTAAACTATTCTATTAAAATGAAAAACTTTGTATTAATATCAAAACATTTCAATTAAAATAAAAACATTGTATTAATATCAAAACATTTCAAGTCAAATAAAAACATTGTATTAATATCAAATCATTCCAATTAAAATATAAACATTACAAAATTAAAATTCAAACATTCCAATTAAATTCAATCACTTCAATTAATATTCAGTCACTTCAATTAATATTCAATCATTTCAATCAATATTCAATCATTTCAATCAATATTCAAACATTTCAATTAATATTCAATCATTTCAATCAATACTCAATCATTTCAATCAATATTCAAACATTTCAATTAATATTCAAACATCTCAATTAATATTCAAACATTTCAATTGAAATAAAAATCTTTCTATTCAAGTTCTAACTATTCAAGTTAATAATTTTAAAGTAAATTATATTGGGACTATTTTCTTACTATTTCTCATTATTAATTTAAAATAAAAATCTCCGTTCTAAAAATTTAACCTACACAACGAAGAATATAATAAATTACTTTTTGTTAAAAAGAAACATGGATTCGAAACTATTAGGAAACTTGAAATTTTACCTACTTTGTAAAATAAGTAGGACATATATAAACCCACGAATTTCTGTATATGACATACATCGTTGTCAACAGAATATGGCTCGAGAAGATCAGATACACCAGAGCACGTACATAATTCGAAATTCGATCGTTGGCACGTTTACTGGAAATGTTCAGCCTAAAATTATCTTGAATCATTCTTAATGCATCCAAATATGGAACAAATTACTTTCATTACTTTAATCTCAGTTTAATTCCACGTAAATCCCAGGTTTTATCTCAATTAGTAACAATAAAAGTTTTCATATAATATATAGAATATTTATATAGAATATTTATATAGAACTATTATTTTATTAGTTTTTATAATAATAATTATCATTATTAGTTACCAGTCAAAGCTAATTTTACCCAAAAATTTGATTTGATATTTTGAAATAAAATTCTAGAAAGCATGTATGTATTTATTTTCGATTTTAATCGAAACTAGAAGTTCCACATATGTGTTCGAGGTAAAAGAATTTTAACTACAGCTAAACATGATACTAGATTTTTCTGAATGGGAATGCACTCGACAGGTTAAAAAGCGAGCTTTTGAAACCAGAGTCGCAATTCTGTTGTCAGAGAGTGGAAACTAACTTCAATAAAATGAAATTTCAATCCAATTTCAAGTGTCTTTTGTCAGACTTATTACATACCTCTAAAATTAAAAAAAATAAAGCAAGATTCTATTGGACTTTTGCATGGCTTGCAATGCAAACTAATGAATCATTTCACTCTGAAATCTTTTTCGGTGCAATATCCTGGATGAGTTCAAAATAAAATCTTTTTTACAACAAAAGCTTTCAAATAATAAAACCAATCTAAATAGATGATATTACTTAAGAGTCTGATTATGTAATTCGAATCTCCTTCTCATCTTCCTGCTATTCAATTTTTTATTCTTGCAAGAATTCAATTTATATAAACGAACCCAAAGAGTAAAGAGTAAGTAAATATTAAGAAATAAATCAGAAATTTAATAATTTTAGATTTTAAAAAAGAAATGCCATTTGAAAGGTATTTGATCCAACAAAGCAGAATGAAGTACAATTTTTCATTTTTTTATAACATTAAATTTTCTTTTTCGGTGGTAAGATTCTTTGTTTTATGTTATTCCCAAAACAAATTCTATAACACTGAGACAGTTTTTAAAATTTTAAGCATGCAGATTTAAACGACAATAGACACTAGTCCTTTACCCAAATGGGTTCCACTGTATTGATAAAAAATCAGTCCATTGACAGAAAACGCATTTAAATTTTGTAAAATTTGAATTTTTCGATTTTTAAGGCAACCCAATGGGGTTGATTGAAAATTCAGATTTCTACGTTAATACTAGAATTATGGTGTTCATCTTTTCTTTCCATTATCAGGCACCCAAATGCGTACCATTGTGATGATAAGCACTCAGGTGTATTGACAGAAACCCACTTAAATACTGAAAAACGTGAATTTTCCGATTTTTAAGCCAACCCAATGGGGTTGATTAAAAATTAAGATTTCTACGTTATTATTAGGATAATGATGTTCATCTTTATTTTCCTTTATTTGGCACCCAAAAGGGTGCCACTGTGATGATAAGCACTCAGTGTATTAACAGAAACCCACTTGAATACTGAAAAACGTGAATTTTTCGATTTTTAAGCCAACCCAATGGAGTTGATTAAAAATTCAGATTTCTACTTTAATACTGAAATTTACGTGAATTTTTCGATTTTTAAGCCAATCCAATGGAGTTGATTAAAAATTCAGATTTCTACTTTAATACTGAAAAAGAGGCGATTTTGAAAAAGAGGTGTGAATGTAATTGTGTCCGCGTGTAAATAAACAAACGAACACACTGGTAGTTTTGGATCGAAGATGTGGGAGAGTTAACAACGTGATTCAAATACTCCCACAGGATCACCACATCAGCCTTTCTCAACTGCACCCTAGGAAGTCGAACACGGACCTTCAGTAGTTCATGTAAGTGTATTGGTGCATGTGCTAGTCGTCAATCACTGATCAACGATTCCATCGAACCTCTCAAGTTCCTCTATGTCACGTACATTTTAGAACGTAGTGGTGTGCACTGGTGTAAACTTTTATGTTCGAATCCTTTTTCAAAAGAATGAAGGCTTTCTTCTTCCTTGGAAAACGATCTAACAGAAGAACGCTCTTTAAGCGTTTATCACCGCACATACAGTGGGATATCGACACTATATGTGTCGTAAAACATTCAAGGAACCATCATAATGTTAAAGCACAAACTTCAACTGATGCTGGACATACAAAAAAAATTTAACAGCTTTATGTCTACGCTTTTCAAATCCGCGAAAAGCTCGTCAATGAAGTATTTATAAATACTGTCAACTCTACGAATACTGCCACTAAAACTCTATGAATAGTGACACTAAAACTCTGTGAATAGTGCCTCTAAAACTCTATGGATAGTGACACTAAAACTCTATGAATAGTGCCACTAAAACTTTATGAATAGTGTCACTAAAACTCTATGAATAGTGCTACTAAAACTCTATGGATCGTGCCACTAAAACTCTACGAATAGTGCCGCTTTTCTTTTGTTCTCACTCAAGCGTCTTTATTTTTTGCTTTGTGTAAATTTGTGCAAATCTGCGGCACTATTCGTAGACATGACTGTATAATGATGTCCTTTGTTTAATCGACAGAACAACTTCAAGAAGTTAAACAATGAAAGTGACAACAAATATAATTTTAAAATGAAAGTTAGGTTAAATTGAGAAGGTATTTGTCGCGAATATCATAATTCACGCATTGGTAGGTTTGTTCCATTTGCCTATTTGTAGGTCTATTTGCCTATTTGTAGGTCTATTTGTAACATTTGTTCTATTATTAGCCTAGATTAGGCTATTTCTATTATTAAGCCATTATTAGCTCTAGAACATAATTTTAATAATTAAATAAAATCAAAGTAAACAATTTTAATTTTTAGTAAACACACACTTATATCGCAGTTCTGTAAAATTACGCTCGACAAATTGTTTTTTTAATTATATTAATATTATCTCTTTAATAATACGCCGAGCATTTTCATTTTTTCCTCAAGTTGCACTGAAAAATTTTGCACATTAATTAAATTCTTTCCTTTTATTTCATGTCAAAAGGTTTCTACTATGTATTTATACATAATAAGACAAAAAAGCTGAGAAATAAAATTTAATACTCGCAGTGTACATGACAATAAAATTTAAAGTAAAGAACTATTCTTGCTCAAAGGCGAAAAAGTTTGTTTGTTAATTGTGTAATAATAGAATAATAATTGTACGAGAAGAGAAGTAAATTGTTCTATTTCTTTTTATTTTTTTTTTTAACTTTTTTACTGTGAAGTAGCGAGACACAAAGAAATGAATTTGAATAGCTACGTTAATCCATTTCAACTGCATCAAATATGATCCAGATAGATGGTGCCACATTCTGTGTCATTTTGCATTGCTCGATTTGAACTCGCATCAAAAATGAGTTCAGGCTTTTTTCTGTTACTCCGTCTACCTTATAATACGGAAGCGCCTTATATTTGAAATAAGCGCCTTATGATAGGCCCTTTACTGAAATTGGCGTCTGCGCAAAAATTTGTTGTTATTATTATTATCATTATTATTATTATTATTATTATTATTATTATTATTATTATTATTATTATTATTATTATTATTATTATTATTATTATTAT